>CAJHQP010009379.1:0-22673 GCA_905132765.1 Moricandia arvensis
AATTTTGGGAGCGGACCTTATAGTAGGCGAGAGATACTAGTCCACGTTATCCGTGATATATGAGGGGAGTAGTTTAATTAGGGGTTGGAATCGTCGCCATGTCTTGTACTGGGTGTGTATTTCTACGTGGTGATTGTCTAGTTCGTTAGTTTCGTGACGTACACTGTGGAATATTTGTCACATGTATACTACTTATATCTATTTATGAGACCAGGAATACATACACGTTTTATTTTGTAATAATATGTTAATCATATTAGATAATTTTGTACGGCTTTTTATTTACAGTTTGAATTAGTTATAATTTTATTTTTTGTAACTATATGTATTAAGTTTAAATAATTAATCTATTATTAAATGGGTCTATATATGTATTTTTGAAGCGGGATACAATCTATATATTTTTTTGAGGAAGATTTCTAAAATATTCTAGTGATGCCACAAAATGTGACCAAAATACACTATATCCTTATTAATTATAAACATTTACGGACGATAACATGATCGTGACTAGTCAAATTTGTAATGTTTCTCGTTAATATAATAGAAACGACTATGGCTGCAAACACATTTGAATATATGAAGTTGAGACACGGATCTACTATAATTACGATGTGGATTTGTTTTGTTTAAGTCTTTCACATTATAATTTATGAAATTGGTTAAAATTATTGCTACCACCAGCTACTCAAAATATAATAAATTTTCTTATTAATAGAATTAAAATACGAATGATGTATATATAAAGATATAATATAAAAATATAATAAATATTTTATTAATGATAAAAAATCAATTCATAATTAAAAACAAAATGCATAATAATATTACTAAAAAATTACACATTTATTATAATAGAAAAGGGATATATTAGATTTTAAAGATTTATTTTTTAGGTTTGTTTTACTATTGTGGTGGATGACTGTATCCATAAAGAAAATTTCAAGATATTTATAATAAGAGAATTTTCATCGTTCCAATTATTGATATACTTTTAATTTTTTACCTTAATTAAAGACATTTTCATAAATACTGTTATTTTTTAGGGAAATTGTCAAAAATATCTTTTTCATAGTACCACTTTTCATGTTTACTTAAATCGCTTTTATACATACATAAATATCATTTTCATAGTACTCGCCAATTCTTAAGTTTTCTAGTTTACCCAACTTTGAGATCACACTTTTAACCATATTTTGAGTTAATTAATCTAAGCTTAAGGTTTAAGTTTGAGGGTGGGGGGGTAGGTTTTAGGATAATGTAAATTTAGGGTCTTAGAGTGTCTATTTTAAAAAAATTACCTCTTAAAAAATGATTATTTGAAAATGTTCTTTAATGAAGGAAAAATGAAAAGTGCTACCAATATCGTGGTATCGTAATTTAGGGTATATTCTCATTTCGACACTTTATTTAATTTTAAAATTCTTTGAACCATAGATGGACCATAATTGGGCCTCTTGATACACTTGTGATGGTGTCTTTTTTTATGGGCTCCCGTGTTCATAAGTCATGAGTCTTATGGTTTTTCGCGGGTTTTCTTTTTGTGTTGAGCTTCTTCCATATCCAATATCACTTGGGTGTGGTAAGGATTAAACCAACCTTCATATCTTATTCTCTTTTCACGTTGTTCTGTATATTTCTCTTACACCTTGTGAAATCACAAAGCTATTTTTGCTGCTTGTAGTTCACTTGGTGCATACAATTATTGTGTATGATATATTAGAATGAATATTAGTTCATCGTAATTGGTATGTTGATTCGAGCGAGGCAGTAATGAGATCAAGCAGTCACTGTACATAATACTAAAGCGGAACTACGAGCATCGCCAAAATAGTATTACCTATCAAAGAGTGGAGACTAGAACCGTGTACACCAGGCGAAACAAATATGATATTACTAGAAAAAATGTAGAAAGCTGGACCAATTCGGTTGAACGCAGAAATATGCATAAAATCTTTGTCTGCTTTCAGACAAGACACGCTGGACAAGAATTCCGAGAAAGAATACGCAATAACGAACGCAAACCGGGCGCGCACCTGAGATGCTTAACACACATCAGAAGGTCCAAAAAACAGAAAACGAGTCTCAGGCCAAAAATATAACTTCGATTGGCGGGAAAACATTGCGTCACTACGCTCGCCTTCAGTCGGACCGATATGAGTAGCCCAAAACAATATGTGGATTCTATATGATGACTCATTGTGTCAACAGCGAAGGATTCTAAACATCTACTTACAGACCAACAAGACAAGTTATCTGAAACATACTACATGGCGATAGACACGGACACCTAGACACAGGTAAGAACAAGTAGATAGGGAATCCAATACAGTGAGTAGAGAGGCTTGCACAAGCGATGGTCAAACTAATGACAAGCCAATGAGAGAACAAAGACAACTGAGGATGCATGAGTGACATCCTTGGACTAAGCAAATAAACCAAATACTGGTGAACGTAGCAGTTAGAAGAAAGTCATGAGAGGACTGTGCATATAAAGCCCCACCTGCAGCTACACAAGCATCTACGCGACGTACATTGTCAATCATATCCTCGAGTCAGACAATGACATAGGGCAGTCCAGACTCTCCATAAATTCCGGTGCCTCTGCGCGTGAACGCATATGATTGACTCGTCGCAGACTAGCTCGAAGAGGTGAATGCAGACGCCATGGAGTAGCAGAGAATTCATACTACAAGGGGCAGCAGCATGATAGTCTCAAGTCGAATTCTGGTTAGTCAAGTAATTAGGCCGCAAATGTCTACAAGGAAACATGTGTCTACACACAAGGAAATTTTATGAGGTAGTACAGATCATGCGTATATTAATGGAAGCGCACGATCGACGACGATGATTGACGAGGAACGAAAAGTCAGTTCGTCAAGATAAAACAGCAAATCGAAAAACGCTATTATTACGAGAAAAGTATATTTCAGTTATAAGGAAGTACATGTATGTGTGCTACGGCTAGTTCTACATGTGTGTGACCAAAATGTGCCGTCGCGTAAAGCGTTGCTGTAAGTAAATAGATGCGTTTTATCACTAGAAATAGAGTTTAAAATTAGTTAAACGATGATGTACGAGCTAAAACTTGAAATGAGTAGGTAAAACATGTTTGTAGTGAGTCATACCTAATCCATTTACTCGTAAAATAGTTGTTATAGTGATGTAAAAGACTTGTAAATCTTTTCATTGTCAATCAGTTGTTAGATTCTTACCTACCAACCACAAATTATTACCTATATAAAACGTGAAAGGTAGGAAAATATGTCTGGCGATGGGAATATATACGAGTTACGGAGTTGGACTGCAACAAAGATTATGACGAAAGGGAGTATGGGAAGAGCTAGCAGAAGAGGTAGTCTTCACTCTTCAAAAACTCCATTATCTTGATGCCTGTCACTAAATCCTCAAACCTCTCAATGTAGTCTATAGAATGCTCGTGAGGAAGACCATGAAATAATGCTGACCCACAAAATTTTAATACACGATTTCAACTCAATTTCATTACTATAGAAGGCAGGAGGTCAAATCCCAGACCTGTTTGCATAGAAATGATCAAGCATGTTGTAGTTTCCAAGTATTTCCCATGAACAAGCTTCTTTACATTTCACCTTCTTCAGCAACAACCACCTCACCAAGATCACATTCCCAACAACATCAATATTTTTGTCCTGGCTCTGTTGCGTGCATGTCCCACTTGGTCTCGTAAGTATCCTTCAACATCAGCCACTAGAATAACTGGTCAACCATCTCTCCATATTTTAGCTTTGCGGTTGGTGCGTTCTAACTCAAGCAACTCTTTGATATCTATGAATTTTATCAATTTCACCCATAGTATATGTGCTTTTTAGATTATTATATATTTTACAGTCTTTTCAGATCAAAGATATGTTTTGGAGCAGTGTTGGAGATTGTGGAGCTTAATGATAAGGAAACTCGTAGCTGTTGAAGAATCATAAGTCAGAGTTGAGATGTAGAAAGTGTGTAGATCGACAGCACCCAGTTGATATTGATCGACATTAACGCGAGTGAATTAGCCGACTTGATCGTGACTGACTTGAAGCCCAAAGTCCCATATAATTACATGACTACCCATGGACGACCTAATACTTATAATATATATGCTTTGTCATCATTTAAGCAAAAGAGATTCTTTAAAAGCTTTTATATTGTTCTAGGTTTTAGTAGTTTAGAGAGAAGATCAAGACTCCTTCAGAGATTTGTATTGGAACTCCAATGTATCTTAACCTTATTATACTTATGCATTATGTTCTGATTTTCATTATGATTTGCTTGATCATGTCTGAGTAGTTCTCCTTGTTAGATTTAGGGTTTTATTAGGGTTTATATGTATTGCTACACATAGAACTTCTAAGGTGAATCCATAAGGACTTTCATCATAATTGATCTCATTGCTTGTGTTCTAGAGTAGATAACTAGAACCCTGAACTTAGAATATAGATAAATACGAAGGTAGGATGTATACCTGATAGTAATACTGTTGAGCTAGGTTATTAGATGCAAGCGAAAGTTGGTCCAAATTAACTTAGTGAACATATCGATTAGGGACAATAATGTTTGTTTAAGGTAGTATGGATCAAAACTCTTACCATATTGATCAACACTCGTTCTTTGCTCGCATATCGAATGTTGGACAAAGACTTATTCATCTAACTAGACTCGCAGATATAGCTAGATATCTTGCTTTAATATTCGAGTTCTAGGACGGTTTACGACACACCCTTAGCATCTATATTACAATACTATAACCTGAAATTCTAGATCTGGCTATTCATTCTCATAAGTTTACGAATCAATTTTCAATTAATCTTTACTGTTTACTGCTTTACAATTACTTGCCTACCTTAATCTTAATATTTATAAGTCTATTGTGTGCCCACGCTCCCTGTGGATTTGATCCCTAAGTACTAGAACCGATCCTCTTATTTGAGAGAGCAAAGTTTTTCATAGACAAATTTGAGTGATATCAAATTTTGACACCGTTGTCGGAGACTCTGATCACCATTAACTACGTGTAGGATTTCGTTTAGGTTTTATTTTTATTTTACTTACTTAATAAGTTTAAGGTACATACATCTCGGTACCAGGAAGTGATGAGAAGAAGAATTTTGGATTCTTAAAAGAAGGATCCTACTGATTCACGCACGATCCGTAAGTATATGAGGGAAGTATCAATCAACACCCTCCAAGTAGCAGCGATCGACAGTGTAAAGATACAGTATCGATCGACACTAACACCTCGTTGTCGATTAACACTACTTGCGAGAAGACATAAAAGGTTGAATTACTCATACTGAGGTTTGATGAGAATGGGATCTTACGAGATGAAGAAGGTCGCACTTGCAACAATGCAGGACAATTGATTCATGCACATGGTATTGTAATCCCTGATGTGATTGATGTTTCTGAGATGAATGACTTTGGTTTGAGCTGTGAATGGTATGATTGGGAAAGTCATGAGCCTTTTCAAGGTATTCCTCATAAAGATCATAGTAACCACATCAAAGAAACTTGAGGATCATGTCTCAGGGAGCAAGCAGTATGAAGTATTTGATTACCACATACTCTGCAAGATTTTCCTGTACTCTCTCTCTAGGGAAGCAATTAGCTGGTTCAGTCAACTGCAGCCATGATCTCTAACATGTTCGGAGGACATTCAAAGATCCTTCCTCTACGGATATCTTGATGAAGTTATAGCAACTCAAGAAAGGGAGATCAATGATAAGTGGAACATGATCCTTGAAAGTTGGCAGATAAAGAGCAAATAACTTATTCCAAGACAGTTGGTCAACTACATTATGACAAGGAGTGATGAACAACATGGATCTGGAGAGCTGAGCTGAGCAAATAAAGCTGGAACTGGTTACCCGGCCTTAGTATCAATCAACACCAACCCATATTATCACTCGACACCTCTTTGAAATCCCTAAAGGATCGAGTTGTCCTCACGACATTGCAGACTCGGCACTGAAGTTTAACCGGTCGACTATAGAGGATTTTTGGAGCTAGAGGATAACGCACATCTTGAAAATTTGGGTCAGAACTCGGAGATGAAGCATGATGACGATCAGCACACTTCGGGAAATATTTGGAAACTTCACTAAAGGCTAGCATCTATGATATCGATCGCACCCATCATTGGATGAATTGCAATGTTTTCACAGTTGAGCTGGAGGCGATTGAGGAGAGAACGTGCAAGTTTGAGGCCTCACACATTGCTGTCATTGAATATCTGAGACCACCTATCTGCGTAGAAGAAGCTGTTGGGCTTCACAAAAAATTGAAGAGTATATATGACCCTGTGAAGCTTGTTGTTCCATGCCTTGTATCTGAAGTTGAATCGCCTATTCAACCTAACATAAGTAAGTATCTAGATTTTTGCATTTGGATAGTAGAAGATGCTCTGTCTACAGTTGTTTCTCACAAAAATTAGGTCTAGAAGATGATGTCAAGAAGGTCTCATCGGTAGCAGTATCGATCGACACTACCACTTCATTGTTGATCGACACCCATCATGTATCAGAGCAGGAGGAGTTCGAAGTGTGTTGAACTCTTTTTTGATGGAGGTACCACCACGAGATCAGGCAAGTCTAGTGTAAAGAAGAAGAAGAATTGGAAGAAGAGAAAAAGGACCAAGGGCAGGCCTCAGTTGTCATTGATTCCTCACTTCTCAGATGGTGTCAGAAAATATAAAGTGCATAGAAGATGCTTCTCCCATATATTTGCAAGGGTTCGAGCACTCTTTATTGTTGAGATGATAGACAAAGGAGAAGAGTATGTGAAGACTTTCACAAAAAGTGTGATGAAGGTTAAGAAAGTAGACATTGGGACTTGTTTTTGGAGCAAGTTCTCATTCTCATCTGGACTGAATTTGTTCTCCAGAAGTTATGCTAATGACTGAAAATAAGCACTGAGTGAAAGATAACCCACTGTTAGGTAAGTTATAATTTGATTTTATTTTCATTTATTATTGATCTTTCGAATTTATTTTGTTTCAGATCAAAAAAAAAGAGATTAACAGTGACGTTCAGCGTCATCGATCGATACTGTAGCAATATCACTGTTCGTAAAAATTAGAAAGATCCGAGGTTCATGAGCTGAGGACCAAAATCGATTGACGGCTGCCCAGCATCGATCGACACCAACTACGAGTCATCGACCGGCACTTAACTGCTTCGCTCGACGCTCATTGCAGGAAGCATGTATACTCGCGAAACCTTGTTAAATTTTTACTTATTATTTATTTCTTTGCCAATCTCAGACTATATAACACTGGGACAATGTTGTTTAAGTCTGGGGGAGGTTTACTGATATTGTGTTCTATTTTGAGTTTTATTCTTATGTGTTTTTATTAAAATTTTTTGAGTCAAGAAGGAGATTATGATCGTTTTCAATTTTACTTATTATCAAACTCTATAGCACCATTCTTAGATTTGCTAACTACATAGTGTACTAGAGATACCAAAGTGGATGACCTGCCAGTCATACCACACTTGCTGAGAATGTTTGAAGGAACCGAAGCTGGCCTTCAACCTAATTGAACTTAATTTGTTTGCTTTGGGGTTGGCATATACTATTCTTCCTGCAAGTCTGGAAGGTAAAAGTGTGTGTGTTTCTGGTTCCCGTCTCTCTCTCTCTCTCTCTCTGTATCTATAAAAGAAAAGATTGAGATGATTTCATGAAAGATGTAGAGGGGTAGGAAAATTTCCTATGCCCCTATTATTCTAATTTGGAAAAAAATGATCACACACTGTGGAAGCGAGGGGTAGGTACTTTATCGATAACCCCACTATTTGCCTACACTTTGTCAAAAGAAAGAATAAGGAAAATGACAAGACAGGCTCCATCAGCGTTATTGATTCATTGGATTTATAAAAAGAAAAGAAAAAAAAAGAGAGAAAGAGAGAAGAAAGGGATGAGAGCAGACTACATGTGTGTTCAATAACTTGATTGAGTAAGAATCCATTGTCATTTGATCTATAATCACAAGGTAAAGCCTGCACCTTTTATATGTAAGAAATGAGGTTAGTAGAGGGGTGAGTCAGAAAATATTAGCTAAGTTGTTAGCTAGAATGGATTTGGTTACTAAGTTAGGATAGGATAGGGTATATAAAGTACCTCTAAGGTTAGCATTGATTAGATGTGGTTGTAACATTGTAGAGGTGATAGTAGTGAGTTTAAGGTACTATGAGTCCATGCGATTTTAAACTTTTTTGGATGGAGATATTATTTGCTTGAGGACAAGCAAAAGGACAAGTCCGGGGGAGTTGATATACTATGAATTTTACGAGTTTTCACTAATAGTATATGTGCCTTTTAGATATTATTATATGTGTTTGGAGTATGTTTTAGAGTCTTTTTTAGGTCTAGTTATGTTTTGGAGCAATGTTGAGATTATAAAGCTTTTTGGAGTTTAATGATGAGGAAACTCGTAGCTGTTGAAGAATCAAAAGTCAGAGTCGAGATTTAGAAAGTGTGTCAAGACCTTGTTAGTATCGATCGACATTGACGCGAGTGAATGAGCCTACTTTTTGTGAGTGACTTGAAGCCCAAAGTCCCAGATAATTACAAAACTACCCCTAGACGACCTAATACTTATTATTTATATGGTTTGCAATCTTTTAGGCAGAAAGAGAGTCTTTAGAAGCTTTTTATATTATTCTAGGGTTATAAGTAGTTTGGAGAGAAGATTAAGACTCATTTAGAGATTTGTATTGGAACTCTATTGTTTCTTAACTTTATTATACTTATGCATTTATTCAGATGTTCATTATGATTTGTTTGATCATGTCTAAGTAATTCTCCTTGTTAGATTTAGGGTTTTATTAGGGTTTATATGTATTGCTAACATAGAACTGCTACGGTGAATCCACAAGGATCCTTCATGAGAATTGATCTCATTGCTTGTGTTCTAGAGTAGCTAACTAGAACCCTGAACTTAGAATATCGATAATTACGACGGTAGGATCTATACCTGATAATAATTCTGTTGAGCTAGTTTGTTAGATGCATGCGTAAGTTGGTCCAAATTAACTTAGTGAACATATTAGGATTATAATGCTTGTCTAAAGTAGTATCGATCAACACTCTTACCATAGTATCTATCGACACTCGTTCTTTGCTCGCAGATCGACGGATGGACCAAAGAGTTAGTCATCTGATTAGGCTCGCAACGATAGCTGAATATCTTGCTTTAATATTCGAGTTCTATGAAGGTTTACCACACATCCTTAGCATCTATAACACAATACTATAACCTGAAATCCTAGATCTAACTGCTCATTCTCATAATTTTACAAACCAATTCTCAATTAATCTCCAGTGTTTACTGATTTACAGTTACTTGCCTAGTTTAATCTTAATATCTATAACTCTATTTTGTGTCCACGCTCCCTATGGATTCCTAAGTACTATAACTAATCTTCTTATTTGAGAGAGTAAAATTGCTCATAAGGTAATTTGAGTGATATCATCCTACTTCGAAAGATTCAAAAGATGTGTTTACTTTTTGCTTATGGTACTGTAATGCATACATCTAAAACATAAAAGAAAGAGAGAAAGTACTTGTAAGTAAAAATAAAATAAAATTCTAATCTTGAAATTCTTCACTAAGTCTAATGGCGAATCAAAGAGTCTCCAGCAACGGAGTCAAAATTTAATATGCTCAAACTATTCCCTAATTAACAACTCTACAATTTCATAGGTGCATTGTAGTATGTGCATTGTAGTACTTAAGGTTGAATCTACAATGACATCAGATCAATCAATAGACTTTTTTCTTTCAGATTAAGCTAAATAAGTAGAATGTAAGCAAGTAAGCAACATAATTAAAGCAATTGTAAGTTTGATATGAGAGGGCCCTAGACCCAGGGAAGTTCGCAAGCAAATTTGAATTGTATACCAAACAAATTGCTAAAATGTTTAATTAAGATGAACTCTTGAACTAAATCACAATATTCAAATCAATCAACTTTCGTTGTAGAGATAATCTATGTCTAGATCATAGAACTCCAAGTCTCTTTAGGAATTCAGTCAATTCAAACAAGCATTAAGAATAGGTTTGATAAATTCACAAAATTCCTAAATTAAATCTCTTTGTAGATAAGATATTTTGCTCATCTAAAATTAATTCAAACAATAAATAATACTTTTGTGTCTACCAATTAGCAAAGATCTTGATTCTAGTTAATTATTCTAAAATTAGCATTCAGAACAATCCATGTGAAGAATCTATAGATTACCATAACATTTCAATTCAATCTAACATTTCACTGTAAAGACATGAAGAACCTTAAATTTAATAGGCTGATTACTTAGAAATAATCAATGAAACACAAATCATTATATGAATAACTACATTAATAAATCCAAAAAGGAAATAAGGGGAGTTCAAAATCTTTTTCTGTTGAGTTTTTGATTTATCTTTCCAAACTTAAGTTCTTTGATAATCTGAATAATGATAAAACATAGCTTAAACAATGATTTTTTTTTTGAAACACAGCTTAAACAATGAGTATAGTATATACTAGGGTATGACCCGCGCTTTGCGCGGGATGAGACTAATTTTAAAGTTTATCAAACCAAAATTGTTAGCTTTTTGTTGAATAATTATTTATTCACATAGATTGTATAAGGGGTTTATAAGTTTGAGTAAATTTATAATAACAATTGGAATAACCGTTTATTATTTGGATTATGATTTATAGTTTAACAGCCCAAAATCTGAGTAAAGTTTATAAACATGAAAGCATTGGAGTCTAACTTTTTCACATTAGTAGACTCAGCAAAATGGTATTCTCATTAAAGGCTCCTTACCTTGGCTTTCCGAGCAAGAGGTCAAAAAGAAAAAAAACCACTTATCATATACATATAACACATTTATTGAAAGAAACAAACAAACATCGAGATATACTATAAACAAAAATATGAAAGGGGATTAGGGTTCTACCTGAAGGTTTTCACTCTTACAATCGACGAACGCAAGTACGATTTCTCCTTCTATTATTTTGATCTTCGATCATCAAATACTTAAGCAAAGAATATAGTAAATATGAAAGAGATGACACGTCTGGAGCATTTCCGATTCAGCTTTTATAGAAGAACCTTAGGTCAAGATTTTAATGCAATAAGTCTAATAAGGAATGGTAATATATAGAACTAATTGTACTCAAACTGATTGGCAATCGACATTGGTTGTATGGTTAAGGCAACGAAATTTTAGCAAGTTAATAGATATCTCAATCCAAATAATGTCTATCTCGAATTCAAATATATATGATTTGCGTATCAATGAGAATATTTTTTGACGATGTTATGCTGAAAAACTTACCCATAATTTTTGTGAGTAGATCATTGCATTAAATACAATAATTGCTTGGAGACAAATCTGAAATTAATTGTCTATGCATAGATTATGGAATTAGCTTACTTTCAATCTTATGATAAAGAATTCTTGGTTTTGTAATTCAAATTAAAAGTGTCGACATTTTAGCAAGTTTTTAAAAATTCCTTTGCAACGTTAGGGATGTAGTTATATATAGTTAAAACATCAAGGTTTTAGTTATTATATAGTTAAAAAAATTCAGAATATAAAAACATGGTATTTCGTTATTATATAGTCCCTTGCTTGACTTCAAATAAACACAATGGACTACCTTTATGTAACCTATAATTCCTAAATTCAAATAGCAGTCAAATGAAAAATTATATACTATGATTAGTTAATATTGAAATAAAGTTACACTTTCATGTAAGTATAGGAAATGTGTCATAATATAATCTAAACCCCTTATATCTTATATGTATAATATATATATGGCCATAGAACATGTGTCATAATATAATCCAAATACATGAGAACTTATTTGTATAGCATATATTGGATATATTTTGCCAGAAATGTTATGATAATAGTTATTTGTAATATTAATATGGTCCGAGAATATGCTTTGTATAAGCTATTAACTTGAACTTTATTTTGCAGGTTATAAAAAGAAATTGGGTAGACGAATAAACCTTGACATTCAATTAAAGAATGCATAAAATTTTCTAATCATATGTGAAAGGACACACGCGAGTTATGAGAGTACAATACATTAATATACATGTTAGTTTATTATTGAAATGTTAGTCGAATGGCATTTCTTTGTAATTGTTATAGATGGGTAAGGGTATTAATGAATTTGGCCTAAGAAGCTATCTCATTGTGACACGTAAGCTGAATGACACTCATGTAAATATATTACATTGGCAAGATTTCTTTCTTAATTTGATTCTCTTTAATAATAAGGGGATATATATATATATATATATATATATATATATATATATATAAAAGTGTAAAACGCATCAGTGACTTGTTTGTATATAATGAAAAATTCTTGGCTAAAATGAAATTCTTGAAACTTCACTAAAAACTCATGGGGAATTGCTGTTCTTGATGGATGTCAATTTACGTCCATGGATGGTCCACGTTCACAGTTGTAGTCTCGACTTGGTCTCTTCGACTTGTATCATTGGCCAATCATAGTGGCAGCTTCAAGTTTTTTCCTTCAGGCAAGGTAGAAGTATAAAAAGAAGAATATAGCGGCGCCATTGGACCAACAAATTGGTAAAAATTTTGTAATATTTCTTTTAGATTCCTTGCTTGTTTACTTTCTCTCAAGATTGTTTTAAAAGAGTTTGTTCTTTTATATTCTTACTTCAAAGATCTTCTCACCGTTATTCTTTTCTTCTTCTTCCTTTTATGCTAGCTTACTTTATCTGAATAATAATAAAGTATAGTTTAAATAATGACTATAATAAATATAGGTCTAGAATACATGATGCAGCATCGACTTGGTCTCTTCAGCTTATATCATTGGTCAATCATAGTGGCGACTTCAAGGTTTTTCCTTCAGGCAAGGTAGAAGTATCCGTGAACATTATTTGAGAAGTGATTTGACATGTGTTATCACTACATTAATTTTGAAAAAAAATGATGACGTCAATGATGATATGGCTTAGAATTAATTGTGACATGTACATAGACATTTAATGTTATTTATATTTTTGGTAAATTTATTAGAATATGGTAATAACTAATAAATCATCATTAAAATTAATATAATAAAAAATAGAAATATAATAATAATTTTTAATTTTTGAAATATTATTCAATTCTATTTTTATAATTATATAATTTTATGATTAAAACAATTCTTCAAAATTATACGTAGTTTTTTTTTCAAATCCGAGTTCCATTAGTTTTTTCATATTTATAAATTTTATAAATACTATTAGTTTTAAGTTTTGAAAATTATATACCTAAGAGAATTTCTCTTAATTTTATAGAATTTAATTTAATATATTTTAACCAAAATAAATAGATAAAAATATTTTCAAGATTATAATTTTAAATATATACATATGTATTATTAATTAAAAATTATTTTTATTTAATTTTTACATATAATTAAATGAATTTTTAAAATAAAATATTGTAAGCAAATAAACATTTTATAAACTATAAGAAATATTTTTAAATATAATTAAATTTTAAAACTTTTATTTCTGCACTTGGTGCAGGAAAACACCTAGTATATATAGAAAAAACAATATAGGAGCGGCATTGGACCAACAAATTGGTAGAGATTTGTTATCTTACTCTTAGATTCCTTGCTTGTTTACTTTATCTCAAAATTGTTTTTAAAATGTTTGTTCTTTATATTCTTACTTTAAAGATCTTCTCACCGTTATTCTTTCTTTTTCCTTCCTTTTAAGCTAGCATCCTTTCTCCATTTATCGAATAAATCTAATGTTTTGCTCTATAAATTAGAAAAAAAATTCCTTTGGTCTCTCACTTGGAAATTGAGATACATAACTGTATTGAAGTTTTCTCTTTGAGTTCTTGATTCCTTTTCTCTTTTATTTTTGTTCAGTTCAAGAACCATTCACTTGTCTTTTGGAAATTTTCAGATTGGAAACAATGTCTCGGGAATCAAATGAAGTAAATCTTGAGGTTGATTGGAAACCTGAAAGAACTTTAGTCCTGCTGGGCCGAACTGGGAATGGTAAAAGTGCGACTGGAAATAGCATCCTAGGAGAACCAAAGTTCGAGTCAAAAACAAGAGGAAGGTTCATTACCAAAGAGTGTGAGCTACATACTTCCATGCTACCAAATGGCCAGAGAGTCAATGTTATCGATACTCCAGGTGAGATTTGTGGACATTTAATTTATTATTATTTTTCTTGAAACATACAATAAAATATTTTAATTATTGGGGTGCTTTCAGGTTTGTTCAGTGCTTCCTCGACACAAGGTTTTACCATCAGAGAAATCGTAAGATGCTTACGTCTTGCTAAAGATGGCATAGATGCAGTCATTCTGGTTTTCTCCGTGAGGAACCGGTTAACAGAAGAGGAGCAACTAACGCTTCGCACATTAAAGATCCTTTCGGAAGCGAGATCGTTGACTACATGATTGTGGTTTTCACCAATGGAGATGCATTCGAAGATGGAGATACTCTTGATGACTATTTGGAGGAGTGTCCTGAGTTTCAGGTCCGGTTTTATCATAGGTTATAAAAATGCTGCTATCTCTTACATCTCGGTATATTTAACTATCAAGAGTTGCTTCTATGCAGGAAATTCTCAAAGAATGTGATGAACGCATGGTGTTGTTTGACAATAGGCGTAATATCCCTAGAAGCAAGAAAGAGAAGCAAGTCCAGGATCTTCTCAACTTTGTCGAGCAAATCTCAAAGAAGAACTATGGAAAACCATTTATGGCTGACTTATCACTTGAGCTAAGGGTGAAGCACATAAACACATAGATTACATGTCAATTATTTGTTTAAATAAGTCATGTCCATTTCAGGAGAACGAGGCGACGTTAGAGGAGAAACAGAAGCAGATTGAAGCAATGAAGGGTCGGTCGAAACAAGAATATCACAAGTTAAGAAGGAAATGGAGAAAACGTATAACGAAATGCTTGAAGGGATAAAAGAGAAGGTATATATATAGTATATAGTCACTTCATTCATCAGTTATATGAAACATTAATTTACATGAATATATCATTCACTATGTGTTGTTTACTTGTCTCTGGTTAGATCGCTAACCAGCTGAAGGAATCACTGAATGATGTGAAGGAGCAACTAGCCAAGGCACAAGTAGCTAGAGAAGAAACCGAGAAAAAGATGACTGAAATGCAGAAGCTATCTTCTGATGAGATCAGGATCCTTAAAAAACAACTTAAGCATGCTCATAGACAAAAACTTGAGTATGATGAGAGAGAAACCGCTAGATTGCGCAAAAAAGCAGGAAAAGAAAGACGAATGCTCTGTTCTTTAATCATATGTATATGTGTATGTTCTATGATATCATATGAATCACCAAAAAATCTGATACCATAATGTATTTCATAAAGTCAATAAAACCAAAGTATGTCTTCATTATTACACAACATAATTTTCAAGGAGTCTTGAAGGATCAGTACCTTCATTTGTTCTTTGAATTACAATAAACACCAAACATAGTTTATGTAGAGAGCTTCATATAGCCATTATTGCAGCTTGTTTTTTTTCTCTCACCAAGAGATTATCCAAGATGAATTTTCTTGTCATGATCAGGGTAAGAATTTCCATGGCCAGTTCCAGAACCAGAACCAGTAGTCATTATGCTATGAGCAAAGTAATTGCGAGAGGCTAAGACCTCGATTGGTTGTCATCTCAGTACCACTAACCATTTGATGATGGTGCTTTTGAAACCTCTCCACTTCTGCTATCTGATATCAGAACATTTTAATTAGCTGAATTTTCTAGAGATGGATAAATGATTAACGGATGTGTCTATCGGATTAACAAACACATTATTATGTTTTTACCTTGGTTCTGAGATAGATACTCTCATTATCAAGCTCAATCTCCTGTAATATAACAATATTCAAAGTTTTATTTCACAAGAAATATTGGTGTGATCTTAACAAATAAAAACAACTTAAAGCAAACACTTTAATTTGAGCTCTATTTACCCTTTTCTGCAGGTTCTCGATCTCAGCTAGAAGCAACTCATGCTATTTCTCGCAAGTACACAAAGCAGATTTAGAGAATATATTCAAGAAAATGATATGATATATGGACATAAAAGCTTATAAGAGTCTGATGAGATGTTGTAGCTACATACCTTCTTGGACCTGATCCTGGAGATGGCTTTCTCAAGGCGATTCTCAACCTGTTTTTAATTCTTTGACACTTAAGGCACTCAAAGAGTCTCCCATTCAGATGCCTACAACAATATATATAAGTGTTACATTCAATATATTTATATAAATAATTAATAATCATAAATAAAGTTAAAAAACCTGTTGGAATTTTTTTCTTTTACCTGTTGGAATTTTGGAATTGTTTGGATCTGTTGCCTCAGCTTTGCAGATTCTTGTTGATAGTACTGTAATTGAAACACCCATCAGACTATATCATGAATACATACGCATATATTTGATTTTATAATGATCGTATAGAGAGATGGAGAGAAATATAAACCGCTGCATTAATTTCTTGGACAGAGTGAGTGTTGGTGTTATCAGAAGCCTTCTTGTACCTCTCAATGGTTGATCTTATGCTGTCACATAAAATAACTATCCAATTCACTCTGTAACTTCTTTAACAAGCTCAGGAACATTGAGTATACGTACTAATGCATTTAAACAATGCGGTTTCTACTTCAGATGTCTGAAGATGCATTCGTATACAAAGGTTATTACACTAAACATGAATAATGCAAAACACAGGCGTAAATACAAAAGAAGCAATAACGTTTAAGTCACCATATTCTTTTTTCTTGGGGGGGGGGTCAAAAGGTAACCATATTCTAAGTGAAAGAAAATATATAGTCAGTTTCAAAGAAAAAGAACATATATATAGTATAGCATTGGGAAGCAAACATTAAATACAGACAAACGGAAATCATCATTATTATACACTCTGGATAATGTATAAATACTAAAATGTAGAACATTATAATAAGTTTTATTTGTATTCGAACCTATTGGGTTTTAATTTTAAACTGAAGGACGGACGGTGGGAGTTGAGACTGTCATTCATATATATAAAAAATGGTTTGGAATATATAATAGTTGAAATGACTTACAAATTTTTAAAAAGGAAATGGAAAATTTAAGGTGAGAAAGCCAAAAAAGGAAGGAAAAGACATGATCCGATCAGCTTAAGATGAAAGAGGAAAGAAGAGTACGAACTATAACACATCTCCTCGCTGCACAATTGTTTTGAGTTCCAAGAAAATACTTTGACAAAGCAAACAAAATAAAAAGCCTTGTTGACCAACACTGAAGCTGCAGGCTAGCTAGCATGAGTTTGATACTTAAACACAGTGTACTATCTCTCTCTTTTAAGATTTTCTCAAGATTTATATGTATTCATGAAAGTAGTATTTATATAGTACTGTGTACATATATATAATTACTACTGTAAGATATATGGGTATGCATATGTAAAGATAACTAAGACTCTTGAAGTTCATAAATATCATTTGTACTTTTGTTATTTCGTTAGGTTCATATGGTATATAGTAGTCTAGATTTTATATCCTATTGTAACTTAGATTTTTATATCTTGAAAATCTAATTAAAACCTTATGTATACCTAGAAATAAAGTATCTTGTCAGCATTTCTATATTTTATTTCAACTGTGTTGCATCAATAATTCAAGACAGCAAATAAAAAGTACATATACATAAAACGATGCAAATATCGTGAAGTTTACATCATTTACGCTTACCAAATAAAAGTTATAGTAGTAATCGTTTGTGGCGAAAACCGATGCAATTGTTACAAATGCGAATAATTAACTATGTCACATTTATATACACAAAGAGATAGCTTACTTGT
Organism: Moricandia arvensis; assembly: GCA_905132765.1. Taxonomy (NCBI): domain Eukaryota; kingdom Viridiplantae; phylum Streptophyta; class Magnoliopsida; order Brassicales; family Brassicaceae; genus Moricandia; species Moricandia arvensis. The sequence goes on from CAJHQP010009379.1 coordinate 17,910, forward strand.
TGTTGGCATATTCATAGAGACGGCCACGAGTTGAGAAGACAATGAGGGCAACCTCTGCATCACAGAGGACTGAAAGCTCATAAGCCTTCTTCAGAAGTCCATTTCTTCTCTTGCAGAAGGTCACTGTCGATTTGTTGAGTTCTCTATCCTCTTGATCTCTATCTTTCCTCTTCCCATCCTTCATTTAATTAACAAAACCAACAAGATTTGCAAATAAGTTATTATATATAAATACACTAAGAACTCAATTTGGACATTGTTGAAATATAGAATACTGCAAAGAAATGATTGATATAATGCAAAAAGGTATGAAATAATATATATATTTATAACATTAAAAATGTAAAAAATTGTAGTTAAAACCCTAAAGCTAGGGTTGAATTAAAATAATTTAATACTACTACCAAACGCAGTTTTATGGTTAAGTGGACAAATAAGTTTTCTTTTCGTATCCCAACTTTCTTGGGAAAATAAAATTAAGGATGTTGTTTGATGATTTCAAGGACAGACAAAAAAAAAATCAATTGGATTTGATGCGGATCTGATATATCTGAAACAACAGTTATGAATTTGTCAAATCATTCACTATTATACTATATACACATTAACATTACTATGCATGAGAATCATGTGTATACCATATGTTTCTGTAAACTCATAATGTATACGAGACGTATATAGATCTATGTATAATAGTAACCCCTCATCAAAAAAAAAAATTGAATGATAAGAAATGAGGAGGTAAATCTGACGAATTTAATTACATGATTTTTTTTTGGAACCCAGATAAATTTATTTTGACCCATCCCTTGACGCTATCAATATCTATTGGGTCTCTCTCTCTCTCTCTCTCTCTCTCTCTCTCTCTCTCTCTCTCTCTCTCTCTCTCTCTCTCTCTCTCTCTCTCTTCAATAAACATCTGAAATGCTTCACGGGGCTCAAACGGAAAACAAACACATGTAATTTGACTTTTGATCAGCAAGATTTACATACTTTTGAAAAGGTTTTACAAAATGCATTGATCTCTTGTCTCTGTTGTTTTTGTTTGAAGAATTCTTTATAATTTTTTTTAGTTTCAAGGAAAATTAGTAAGAATTAACCAATAAAAATAGTATAAATATGGAGAGAGAGAAAAGAAAACAAACAGATGTGAAGAAAGATTGAGAAGCACTGATGCACATGAAACTGAAGTTAGTACAGAAGGAAACATTATTACACATAAAGGAGAGAGAGAGAGAGACAAAAACTATGCTTAGTTTCAAGAAGAAGAGAAGAAAACAAATCCAGCAGATTTGGAAGATTTTCAGACCAAAACCCTTCACTTTAGCTGACAAGAAAGGAAACAGAATCTTGCAGAGATCTACATGCGAGAAACTTAAAATAAAACATAACCTAAATTTAATCTTAATCTGATATGACCGAAACAACTCTTATGATTGATCTCTTTTTTACTTCCTTGGAAACGCATCTGAATAGAAGAATGAATTTATATATATATATATATATATATATATATATATATATATATATTTTTTTTCTTTATGTCTCGTAATTTTGAAAATTAAGTTGTGAAGAGAGGCAAAGGGCAAGAAACAGCCCATGATAGAAAGAATTATTATAAGTATGGAATCTGAGAAATGTATATATATAATAAAGTAGAGTTTTTGAATTAAGAGATGTGTACAAAGATGGGAACATGATGAGATCAAGAAGTGTTTTCCTTAATGAGAAGTAGAAGTAAAGACATGACAGACAGACCTGAGAATTGCTTCACCCAAGCTCAATTCAGCTTCGGAATACAAGACAACAGAAAAAAAAAATAAGGAAAGAAGAAAGTTTTGAGTTTTTTAGAATCCCAAAAACAAAGCCAAATTCGTTTCTCTTCAAAAACCCTAAGCTGCCCACTCAATATGTCTATTTGTAGACGTTTTCTTTGCTCACCTTCCAACGGTCCACAGCGGAGAGAGAGGAAAGCGACTGCGGTTGCGTTCCAGATTCCAATGCGCTTGCTTTGTTGAAAATGTCAATTTTTTGGCCAGCTAATTGTTAACTTGTAAAATGGCTAGAAAATCAGGAAAATATTTAATAATAAAAAATCCAGATTTACATAAAAACTGTATTTTACCCGGACGTGTTAGGAATATCACATGTTTAAAATTATTATAACTAACAGTTTTAATAATTACTCTAAAGTATTAACTTTGGACATGTAGATGTAACAAAGAATCTGACACGTCGTCATGCGATGTAACAAGCATTGTCTAAGATTTGAGAAATCTAATGAATTTGTCACTCATGTTATTTTAAATGCCCAACAACGATTCAAGTAGGGACCTTATTCATACAACATTTGATAGTTGTATATGTCTTGTTCACTTGAATATGATGTGATGGCGATGAGACTACTGTAACTCGTGTCGTTTATAGGTTTGTTGATGTTGTTTGATGGATCAAGGATACTAACACTTGAACAAAGATGGTTTTTTTCACGAACGGATGATTAGAGGATTCCTTGAGTTGTTTAGCTCAGGCAATCTATAAGTGTAACTTTGTATAGAATGATATCATATAGAACTCATGTAAGTAGTATAGTTAATTACCAGGTGGTCGAAAGAATGAATGCTCAAATATGAACAGAAAATAGGATGCTCGTGAGAGTTTTAGGTTTGCAAAAACTTTTCAGATTAATGAGTACTTTCAAAAAGAGTACACAACAAAGTATTTACATGAAAAACTAAACCGACCAAAAACAATAATCTTGTACTAAAAAGAAAAACCAAAACCAACTATGAATGGGTTTACACTTAACCTAATCCTAATGATAATAGATGTAGTAGTAAGAAAACCCTTAAAACTCAAAATTTCACAAACCAAAAGGATTAAACCGATTGGTCAGCCCTTTCCTCGTCATGGGTCACACTTATTCTTTATGGACAAACCTGATTAAGATCCAAGAGCTTCTTTCGAAGGCCTTAGCCTTTTGATCTTGTAATTGGCTTCATCTGCACCGACATGTGGATCATTTATTCGGTCTTTAGACTTCCTTTGGTCCGTAGAGGCCCTATTGGATCAATCAAATGTATATGCCTATTCCAAAGGCCGCTTTTGACTCGTCCATTTTCTTCCTCCAAGTTACTTTGTCGGACAAAGTGCTCTCAAAGTTTTCTTCCAGCTTCAACATATCATCCCTTAGCTCTAGCTCTCTTCTCGTCCCCTTCGCTCCATTAGCAAAGCATGGTCCTGCCCACTTCTAAGCTCGTTCATTTGCTGAACTACCCTTCTTGTTTGATCCATTCTAAAGTGCTTCATCAAGGTTAGTAGCTGCCAGTTCATCCAAAACAAGCTCTTAATCACTTCCTTTGGTCAGCTAGTACATTTGTCCAATGATGGCTGCATCATCCTCTACTCCTTTAAAAAGATTTGACCTAAAATCCAGTCATCTGCAATAAAAGGAGATAGATCAGCTACACTTAATTTGGAACTGATGGAATACTTACCTTGAAGATCAATTTTATAAGCATTGTTGTTGATCTTCTCCAAGACTTTTTATGGTCCATCCGGCGAGCGATCGATTTGGAATTCCTTTCATTTGGAAACCTTTCCTTTCTTAAATGAATATATCCAAACCAAATCTCATGGTGCTAGCACGAGTTCCTTTGTTGGCCTATCTTGCATACATCTCTGTCTTTCCTTAATGTTCTTCTAAACCCTGCTCATGCAAAGATTTCAAAACTTGGTCTTTTTTCCATCAAGATTAGTTGGTTCTTTTAAAGGCCAATGAAATCAAGTCTAATGGTAACAAAAGATTGAAAACATATGCGACTTTAAAAAGGAGTCATCCTGGTAGCTGAATGCACATAATGAATATAAGGAAACTCAACATTGGCAAACAATCTTCCCAAAATTAGTGATTCTTTTTACAAGGGCACGTAGCAAGTGGACAATGTCCTATTCACTACTTCAGTTGCCCATCACTCTGTAGGTGGACAAGTTTCTGAAAAAGTAACTTTGGTACCTAGTTTTCCTCACAAAGATCTCAAAAATGACTAAGAAACTTTATATCCCTATTTAAACTAATTTAGGTATTCCATACAACCTAAAAATATCTCTAAAGAACAAATCGGCCACCATATAGCATCATCAGTGTTATGGTAAGCTATAAAGTGAGCCATCTTAGAGACATGTCTACCACAAAAAATTAACTATTCCGACTTTCCTTAGTCAAGGCAACCCCTAAAAAAATTCATGGATACATATATCCAAGGTACAATAAGAATATGTAAGGAGTATACATTAACTTGAGGTTGACTTTAGACTTGGCTTTCTTACAAAACACGCATTTTGCACATATTCTTTCCACATCTAACTTCATCCTTGGCCAATGTTAAATTTTTATGCGAACTTAATGTCTTGGCCACTCCAATTGTTCCCCATAAGGCCACCTCCATGGAAACTCCCTAAAATGGTAACTCCCTCAAAGGGAACAAGCATGGACAAACAACTGGATTCTCATAAAAGAGGAAGCCTCTACTTGATAGAACCCATCCACAGTTTTTTCCTAGTTTTCTTAATACTTCTCTTGGAAATCAGGGTCTTCTTTATAATATGACTTTTCCTACTCAAACCCAGAGTTTTGCTTTAATATTTCGAGAATGAAGTGTACCTCCTTGAGGGTGCATTAGCAACAACATTTGTTTTACATTTCGTTGTACTGAATAACACAAGAAATGTTTCAGTGAATTCAATCCATCTAGCATGCTTTTT
>CAJHQP010009380.1:0-22668 GCA_905132765.1 Moricandia arvensis
CCTCTATCCATCCAGTGTGAGAAGGGTGCTTCCCGTGCCCATATCAGCTTTCACCTTGTTACTGGTGGTGGCGACCAAAGTATGAAGAAAGGTGGGGACTTTAGGCATGGAGAGTTCAAGGGAAGGTCCATGAAGGAAGGAGGTGTTGGAATCGCGACCAATAGCCCCTGATCTTGCCATGAATCAAAGGTGTTCAAGGAACTAACACTAGTTCCTTGTTTGTAAGAACCTACTGTCCCTTGTTATAAAGCTTGATACTTTATGAACTGAATGTGTTGTGTGATGTGTTTGAGACCTGAGGATGTGTTAAGATTGCTAGATATGAATGTTTAGAATCTATCCCAGGATGTTTAGATGACTCGTTTTGAATGGTTGAGTGTTTAAAGTGCTTACTCCAGTTCTAAATGTTGCTTGACATGATATTAGATAGCATGTTCTGAATCTGCTTGCATACATGAATAGAAACTGATTAAAGTAAAGCTCTTGGGTCTGGTGTTTTGAAATGGCATTGATGCTTAGTCTCTGTCTTATGAATGTCTTGCTAGGATGATAGATAGTTGTATCTAATCCGTTTTGCATTCATGAAGTAAATGGGTTAAGGCTGTTGCATACTATTGTCATTGGGGCTGCCTTAAGGTTGAGACACCTAGACTGATGTCTAAGGGTCGTTTAAGGCAGGGATTGTTTGCCTAAGTCCTTTGTGATAGCATTTAGAGAGTGGTAAGCTTGCATTAGATGGATCTCAATGATAATGAGATGCTGTCTAAGTGCAAAGCTTGTGACATTGGTGATCAAACTTGATGATTAGTCAAGGGTTGATCCCAATGCAAAGGTGTCTTATCTCGTTTGGTGTTTGAGTGTTGTTTCAGGTTCACATGGAGTGCTTCTTGTTCAACACCAATCCGGAACAAGAGGAAGGCTTGGACCATTGTGTGGAGCAATGGGAAGGTTCTTGGTGTAGTAGCCGGTTATAAGAAGGCGCAGACCATGAAGGTTGTTGAGCTCCTGGTTCAAGGCACACAAGAAGAAGGAGGTCATCACTGAAGCTTGAGGAGGCCGGTGACCTGAAGGGTACTTGAAGCTGAAGACATGAAGGTGGACCAGTGGTTTAAGCGCAGCTGTTGGGGTGGTGTGCTCCTGGTTTGGATGCTCATTCAGGCTCACTTTCAAGCTTGAACCTAGACTCAATTCAAGCTTGAGGTGGGGACTTGAGTGAGCTACCTGATGATCTAAGTTCAAGACCTGGTTCCTCCTCACCATTGCACCAGGAATAGAAGATGGAGCCATCCGGGTTTAGACATTGGCGAGTCTAGACAAGAGAGTGGTCAGAGCACTCTTGGCTGTGTGAAGAAGAAGGTGACTCTACAATGCGGCTTCTGAAGTGAGGTGGTTGAAGAGTTAGCTGAGGTATCTTCCAGCATTCCATTCAAGGTGGCGAGATCAGAAAGGAGTGGGCAGTGGTGTGTTGATCAAGATCATGAAGCAATCCTTTCAAGCTTGACTTGTTCCACATGGTCAAGCTTGAGGGGGAGTATTGAGAAGCTTCAATGATCTGTGAAGTGAGAGTCCTTGGTGGTTGTTCAAGAAGAAGAAGCAACCAAGGCTGAGTTAGTATCTGGTAATCCGAGCACTTAAACCCAACAAGAGGTTGGGTGAAAGGGGGAGAGACCAAGATCAGTGTGGAGAGAGCTAGTTGAGCTCAAGAAGAGTTAGTGGTGTGCAATGAGAGTCGGTCCAGACTTGCACCACAGTGAGGGCCATGATCCAGAGTTCTTTGTGTCCACCACACTGGTTGAGACACAAAGAACTCACTGGCCAATCCCTAGGCCTTGGAGATCTTACTCTTTTCCTTATCAAGGTTTTATCCCAAAAAGGGTTTTCTTTGATAAGGTTTTTAATGAGGAGACTCTTCAAGGTTCCAAGCTTGACTTAGGATCACTAGAGTCAAGCTTGAGGGGGAGTATTAACTTGAAGAGATGAAATGGAGTAAAAGGATGAGTTTGGGTGAAGTTTTGGAATGTGCAAAAATAGGGCAATACCTCCGGAGATTGTCTAAGAAGGCTTTGGAAGGGTTTAAAGGTGTCAAGAAGGGTCCTGAAGCTAATGTAAACTGAAGAACAAGTCCAGGAGGGACTTTAGGAACCATTAGGGATCAAATGGTCGAGTGTGCAAAAATAGGGCGACCCGTACGGATTCTGTACGGACCTGTACAGACTTGTACGGACTGTACGGATCCGTACGGACCAAGGACGACCCAGAACTTTGATACTCGACCATTTGAAGTGTTTTAGACTTTGTGCAAAAATAGGGCAAAAGTGTACGGACCATAACCTGTCCGTACACTCCCTGGTGGTCCGTGCAAAGTCCGGGACTTAAACCAAGTGGTTCTGATCAAGAGGAATCAAAATGGCATCAAGGAGATACCAAGAAGATGCTTTGTGGATAAAAGAAGATAAGGGGCGATGACAGGCTGGTTCTGGCTGTATACTTGCTGGAAAGGAAGAGCAAAAGAGACTATGTATCTAGCCAAAGAACCAGCCAGATTCATAGGAGCCTTTGGACAGCCAATCACAAGCCTTCCTTCCCTTGACCAGATTCAAACTCGCCAGCAATCCTAGCCATTCATTCTCAAGTCTTATCTCAGCCATTAGATTTAGGTTTATGGTCCAGAAACTTGTAAAGCCTATAAATGGTTGTAGTTGGCGATTTGTAGGCTCTTAAGGGAGTAAGGGGGAAAACCCCTCTCCACTTCAGAAATAAAGCTTGATGTTCTTGAATCGAAATCCCTCTTAGTCTATCCCTTTCTTATTCTTCTTAATCTCTCTAAGTCTCTATTATTCACTGGTTTTGATTCAAGTTCACACAAGTAAAACCAGAACCCTTCTCTCATTCATTTCGAGTTCATCACTGCCTCTAAAGGCTTGTTCATCACACACAAACCCAGATCTATCTACTCTGGTGAAAATCCAACAGAAACTAGGAACTAGATTGCTATTCTCAACCACTTGTCATCCACAAACTGATGGGCAAACTGAGACTGTTAATAGGACATTGTCTACCCTCTTGCGTGCTATCATCAAAAAGAACATTAGGACTTGGGAGGATTGTTTGCCGCATGTAGAGTTTGCATACAATAGGTCAATGCATTCAGCCACTAAGCTCACCCCTTTTCAAGCCGTCTATGGATTCAATCCCTTGTCTCCATTAGACTTGTTTGCTTTACCTTTGAAAGAGCAGACTAACCTTGATGGTCAGAAGAAGGCCGATTTTGTTAGATCTTTGCATGAACAGGTCAGGAGAAACATAGAGGACCGCACCAAAATGTATGCAAGAAAGAAGAACAAAGGCAGGAAAGAGTTGGTGCTAGAACCAGGTGATCTCGTGTGGATCCATCTCAGGAAGGAAAGGTTTCCTAATGAGAGAAAGTCCAAGCTGATGCGAAGGACAGACGGCCCATTCAAAGTACTCAAGAGGATCAACAACAATGCTTATCAGATTAATCTCAAAGGTAAGTACAACATTAGCTCAACATTGAACGTTTCTGACTTGATTCCTTTTGTGGCAGATGAATCGGATTTGAGGCCAAATCCTTTTAAAGGAGGAGGGGATGGTGTGACCACCATTGGGTCAAATGCAACCTCCAGTCAATCCAATTGCCAAGACGCCAAGGAACCAGAAGAGGAGGATTACCAGGAAGAGATCCAGGAGCTGATGGAGGAACTAGAACAAGTAGATCCCTATGTAGCCGACTGGATGAGTGGAGAGGAAGAGATGGAACAGAATGCAGCTCAAGATGACTTGATCTTCTCAGTTGGACCAATTACAAGATCAAAGACAAAAGCTCAGAGGCAAGCTTTGCTAACTCTGCTTGAGCACGTGAGACAAGAGGAGGAATCGATCAAGAGTGAAGGACCAGCATGTTGGTTTAATGTGATTTCGATTTGTACTTAAATTGAACCAGCAAACCAAAGACAATTAGGATTAGGATTTTCGATTCAGAGTAGTAAACCAATTTCAATTGGGTTTAGGGTTAGGGTTAGACAAAACCAATTTCAATTTGGTTTAGGTTTAGGGTTAGACAAAACCAAAACCATCTCGGTTTAGGTTTAGGGTTAGATGTAGCTTTCTATTTAAGCAAGCGCCGTAGGCAGCTTGAAACTCAATCAATAAACTCGAAGTCTTTTAGCAATTGCTTGCCTAGTTCTTCTGCTTTCTCTGTTCAGCTAAAGGAACATTGATCTTCATCTAAAGGAAGGAATTCCTTGTGATCCATCAACGACAATACAAGGTAATCTTGTGTCATTGAGTAGCAACACATCTCTGAGGCATCCCCATCGCCAAGGAGAGCAGTCCATCATCAGACCCGAGCGCTAGTAGCCTCTTGATCAACCCTCTATCCATCCCCTTCAAGTGATCCGTGGAGAACAAGCCTATCCAGGCCGCACCAGAATCAACTCCTAGGCATACAATGTTCAGAAGCTGAACAAGGGATTCACAGTTTGTAAGAAAGTTTTTAACAAAAAGGTGAATGATCTTATTGAGGTTGTGCACCATCCTTATATAGTCTTACAAGAATGTAGAAAGCTAGAAATGATGTAGAAAACTAGGAACTTAGGAAACAAAAATGAAGACTAAGACTTTTTGACCACTTTTAAGTGTTTTGTTGAATGGCTCTTGGATGATCACGACCAAGACTATCTTGCTGACTCTTTTCTGATATTTCTGGATGATAATGGGTCAGAAAACATCTGAATAAAGGCCTGGTCGAATTTGGTAAGAAACAAACCCATAATGAACTTGTTATGATAATCTCCTTGGGCTGCAACACTTCTTCTTGGGCCCCTTGATCCAAAATAGCTTCATAAGGTTTCTTGGACTTGAATTTCGTGGCTGATCCATCAGAAAGAGATAATGGACCCTTAACTTTGGTTTTGAACTCCTTTTGGGCTGAGAGAAACAAATCTGATCCATCTTCTTATTTGGGCCAAATATCACTTGTCCAGCTAGGTCCATGGCAGCTTCAGTGTCACTCCCATTCAGCTCAGCTTGTCCTAGTGTAGTGTCACTCACATTCAGCTCAGGTTGACCTAGTGTAGTGTCACTCAGCTAGTTCAGCTCGTCCTGCTCCAAGTTCAGCTCACTCAGCTCAATCATCTCCTGGTTAGTGTCACTTAGCTCATCCAGCTCCAAGTGAGTGTCATTTAGCTCATCCAGCTCCAAGTTAGTGTCACTTAGCTGGTTCAGCTCATCTTCAGTCTCCTTAGATGGTTTCAGCTCAACCACTCTCACTTCAGCTGGTTTCAGCTCAGCCACACTCTGTATCAGCTCTTCCTCAGTCTCTCCAGCTGGTTTTAGCTCAGTATGCTCGCCTTCCATCCATCCTGGCTTGTCCTTTGTTGGATGATCAGCTGGATCGGCCATGGTTACATCATCCCCTCCTCCTTTGAAAAGATTTGTCCTCAAATCTGTATCTCCTACATCAAAAGGAAACAAATTAGACTTAAGACAAAGGTTTAGGCAAAGAAACATGTAAGTAACAACAAAGGAAAGTTTTAGAATGAAACTTCCTTGGACTGTTGAGGCCATTTCCCTCAAATACTTCCTTTTCCAAATCTCTGGCTGATAAGCATGGTATCTTCTTTCGTACCTTACACTCGTTTGAGACTTATCCTGATGATCCTGGACACTCAAAACACAACCTAGATATCCAGAATTATAAGTGCAAAACATGTTCTTGTTTAGCTCAAAAATCAAACACTTCTTCTTTATAACATGTAGCACATGCCTCAAACATTCAATATGCTTATCAAAGAAGGTATTATAAACCAGATTATCATCAGAACTTGGAACAACACCATTCTCAAAGCGTGATCTCAAAACATGCCAATATCTTGCAGTTCCAGAACATAAACCAGCAAGTTTCAAAACAAAAACATACTCAGTTTCAGCTCTAAGTAATTTTGGTTCATGCAAATTCCTAACCATGAATTCTTCCAAGGCACATATGGATGCAAGAAAATCACCATTGTCTAGTTTTTGCTTAGAACAACTCAAAACAAAGCTATTTTCCTTGAAGACAAATGAATCAAACGATTTCCTAGAACAGAAAACAGACTGTTGCATAATAAGTTCTAATGCCTTTCCAGGATGATCAAAGCTTTGTTTATGTTCCATAAACTTCTCAAAATTCAAAACGAGACCAGGATTGAAGTTATGATCACAGTGAAAACGTTTTTGATCAGAGAATCTATCTGGTTCAAGTTCCTTAAAAGAATAAATCATGTTATCAAAAACAGAGTTTGAAACACAAAATTCTTTCACTTTATCAAGACCATAACGTTTCTCATCATCAGAACTATCCATAACAAACAGGTCAGGCACATAATTAACCATAACAAGTTCCTTACACTGCTCTTGAGACTCCACAGAGAATGACTTATCTTCAGCTTCTACTTCAGTGTTGTTTGGCTGCTCCAACACTTCTTCTGGTGGGAAACTCTTTTGTGCTTCTCCTGCTGAGTTTTCTTCTAAGACCTGAGACACTGAATCAAGGCTACTCGGTTGCACCAGTTCAACACAGGTTAGTCCATCACAAGTATTACTGATAACAATTTCAGATTGAGGAGAGAAAAGAAAACAACCAAGTTCTGTCTCAGATTCTTTCCTTACCTTAGTTGTTTCTGTTCCCATCTCTTGAATGATCTGCTCCTGCTTGCTGCAACTCATTGGGTCAGGAACCTTTGAGGAAAGTCTGTACTCTGTCTTTTGTCCTTCTCTAGTTCCTTGAATATATGGTTACACATATCAGTGATGTTTTGGGGAGTAATCATCTGCTCAAGAACTCTAAGCCGCAACTCCTGATCATCACGAGTATGGACAAGTTTTTCTTCCTCTTTGGACTGTATAGATTGTCCCCTTCTCGTCCTAATAGGTGTGTCCAGCAGCCTCCCTGGTCGTGACTTTTCCTGCAACAAATCAGTTTTGTTAAAACCCGATTTTTCTTTACTTGACAAGTGCTGTCTTTTTCCCAGCAAACTCTTTGTGGAGGAACTGAATTGGTTGGGCTGTGGGTTTCTCTCAGGACGTCTGGTAACACTGGATACATCCTGTCTCCTCCTTTTCATCTTAGCATCTTTCTGAACCTGAAAATCAGTACCCAAAACATTATCAGTAGCAAAGGAAGCTCTTTTAAGTTCAAATTTCTTATCCATTTCTTTCATCATTGTAGCCATCATGGCCATCTGGATCTTATCAAACTTATAGGTTTGTGTCTCCTTTCTTTTGCTGACATCTCCAGCCATGGTTTCCTGTTACAACTCAACAAGAATCAACTCCTAGGCATACAATGTTCAGAAGCTGAACAAGGAATTCACAGTTTGTAAGAAAGTTTTTAACAAAAAGGTGAATGATCTTATTGAGTTCGTGCAGCATCCTTATATAGTCTTACAAGAATGTAGAAAGCTAGAAATGATGTAGAAAACTAGGAACTTAGGAAACAGAAATGAAGACTAAGACTTTTTGACCACTTTTAAGTGTTTTGTTGAATGGCTCTTGGATGATCACGACCAAGACTATCTTGCTGACTCTTTTCTGATATTTCTGGATGATAATGGGTCAGAAAACATCTGAATAAAGGCCTGGTCGAATTTGGTAAGAAACAAACCCATAATGAACTTGTTATGATATTCTCCTTGGGCTGCAACACTTCTTCTTGGGCCCCTTGATCCAAAATAGCTTCATAAGGTTTCTTGGACTTGAATTTCGTGGCTGATCCATCAGAAAGAGATAATGGACCCTTAACTTTGGTTTTGAACTCCTTTTGGGCTGAGAGAAACAAATCTGATCCATCTTCTTATTTGGGCCAAAAATCACTTGTCCAGCTAGGTCCATGGCAGCTTCAGTGTCACTCCCATTCAGCTCAGCTTGTCCTAGTGTAGTGTCACTCACATTCAGCTCAGGTCGACCTAGTGTAGTGTCACTCAGCTGGTTCAGCTCGTCCTGCTCCAAGTTCAGCTCACTCAGCTCAATCATCTCCTGGTTAGTGTCACTTAGCTCATCCAGCTCCAAGTGAGTGTCATTTAGCTCATCCAGCTCCAAGTTAGTGTCACTTAGCTGGTTCAGCTCATCATCAGTCACCTTAGATGGTTTCAGCTCAACCACTCTCACTTCATCTGGTTTCAGCTCAGCCACACTCTGTATCAGCTCTTCCTCAGTCTCTCCAGCTGGTTTTAGCTCAGTATGCTCGCCATCCATCCATCCTGGCTTGTCCTTTGTTGGATGATCAGCTGGCTCGGCCATGGTTACATCAAGAAGTGTTAGTGGTGAGCAATCCAAGTCAGATTAGCTTACACCACAGTGAGGGCCATGATCCAGAGTTCTTTGTGTCCACCACACTGGTTGAGACATAAAGAACTCACTGGCCAATCCCTAGGCCTTGAAGGAGCTTACTCTTTTCCTTATGAGGGTTTTATCCCTAAGGAGGGTTTTCTCTCATAAGGTTTTTAATGAGGAGTGACTTAAAGGTTCCAATCTTGACTTAGGATCACTAGAGTCAAGCTTGAGGGGGAGTGTTAACTTGAAGAGATACAAATGAACAAGAGAGAGATGAGATGGAGGCAAAGGAGATAGATGGTGTGAAGAGATCTTGTGCAACAAAAATGGAGAAGGCTGTGGGAAGCTGATATGTGAACAAGAGGCTCTAGAACACATTGAGGATGATCAAGAAGGACCTTGGGAAGCTTTGGTGAGAATAAGGGATCAAATGGTCGAGTTTAGGGTGAGTTGTACGGATGGCCTGGTACGGCCCTGGATAGGCTGTAACTCCCTGGATCTCTTGTAGGTGGGTAAATCCTTTGATAATCCTTGCAAACAGAGAATCAAGGACTCAATCTGCTTCAAGGCTTGTGGATCGATGTGGGACACAAGAGAGATGGCTCGTCTCCTGATACTCCAAGGCTTCTGATCTGGATATGACACACCAAAACAGAGAACCCACGCTGGATGTTACTCACCAGCAAGTCTCAACTCGCCAAAGCAAGAGAAGAGATGAAAGGAAACGTTTTTGATTGCTAAAACTTGATTGATTCATTATTCAGCTGACTGCGTACATTATATAAAAGAAAACACGAAATCCCTAAACCTAAACCGAATGGGTTTTGGTTTTGTCTAACCCTAACCCTAAACCCAATTGAAATTGGTTTACAAAACCTAATCCTAATTGGTTTTGGTTTACCCTGGTTAATCCCAAAACGAAATTGCCTTTGGTTCAAATTAAAAACATTACAATCCCTTAAACAATCAGAGATTAAACCAATGGTTTAATTCCCTTTCCTTCTTGGTTAACTCCTCTTCTCTTTCCACGCCAAAACTAAGTGTAGAAGGTGTTGGTTCTGAGCTTTGGCCATTGATCTTGTTACTGGTCCAGTTGAGAAGCTAATGCGTTCTCCATCAAGCTAGCACGTCCATCTGATTGTTGAAGGTGATCCACCTTGCTTATCTCCTGCTTAGTTTGTTCTCCACGTCCATACTGATTCATGAGCATTCCATGACTACCAGAGGCCACATCAAGTCTCTTATCCTTCTCTCTGTCTAATACCTCATAAACCATTCCAATGAGACATTGAAACTGCTCATTCAGCCATGCTTTAATCAGCAGATTAGCTAGCCAATACATTGTATCCCATGACTTGAGTTTGAGCCTGCTCAGGATCACACCATACTCTCTCCCTTCAAAAGGATTTGTCCTCAAATCCAAGTCTTGTAACATGATAGAACCATGATCATCTCGTGGATCAAAAACCCAGCATTGCAGTTCTTTTCCATTCCTCAGCATACTTCTGGAACCTTGCTCAATCAACTCCAAACTCCTTGCTCTTTCAATCACTCTTTGGTTTATGTCTTTACACACACAAACCTCTTCTCCTGGTTTGAATACAAAGCGCTGCAATCCTCTCACGTGCCTTAGATGTATCTCATTGCAAACAGAACTTAGAGCAAGCAGTTTCTCCTCTTTAACAACAACAAGTTTCTGTTTTGCTCTTCTAAGCTGGTTCTGATCAATTATGGATCTGATAAAAAACGTATTACCTGCTGACTCTTCTCTCTTATCACAGCATCTACTTAGGATCACACCATCCTCTCTCCCTTCAAAAAGATTTGACCTCAAATCTTGTTCTTCAGGAGTGAAGAAACCTTGCAGATCAAGCTTGTATGAAACTGTTTTCTGAGCCAGATTGTTGTTGTGCCTTCTACTAACACTCAAGCTTCCTCCTGGTTCAAAAACGATTTGCTGCAAGCCCTTAACAACTCTCAGATGCTCCAATAAGATGGACTGGAAGTATAAAGTAGACCAGGTCAGTAAACTACAAGTTAAAGACTGAAAGCTTTCACCTTGATCAATCACAGCAAGCGCCAATTCATGAGTTGTAGATGACTCTCCAAGCACTTTCTCTTCTTGTTTTCTTTGATCAGCCACAAGCTCACACAATACTTGTATGTGTACTTCCTTATCAGATGCAGACGTGGGTAAAGGATTCTCTGGTTGTGAGTATGGCAGTGCAGTTTCCTCCCATTGAAAACCAGGTATGTACCTAAAACTCAAGACTATTTTGAGCTCATCCCAAGTTTCCAGTTGTTCTTCTTCATACCAGCGTGCTTCTTCCTCTACCCTCCACCATGCCTTAGCCTCACCTCTCAGTAGACTAATAGCAAAGGCTAAACTTTCCTGTGAAGGTATTTGATTATGCAGGATAAAGTTGTCTATGCTTACAGCCCATGATATAAAAGCTGTGGGACATCTTCCTCCAACAAAGACTTCAGGTATGATCATGGTGACGTGTGTGGTGTCAACCAGGATCCTAGGGTTTGTTGATTTTGTTGTCGTGGTAGTTTCTCTTCTCTGTCACTCTTCTCCTCTTCCAAACGAAGTTGGTGGTAGATCAGCTACCAAAGAGACAAAAATCGTGTGCAGTTGATGAAACCAGATTAGAATCTCTTACCCTAATCTCTTACCAGCTCTGATACCACTTGGTACGGCCTGGATAGGCTTGTTCTCCACGGATCACTTGAAGGGGATGGATAGAGGGTTGATCAAGCCGGATGTGTTGAACAACAGGTTCTCCCACATCCTCTCCCTCTCTTCTTTCAGCCATAGTAACCTGAAAAACAAGTTAGAAAAGCCAAATAGCAAACAAAACTCTCTCTCACTCGGTTTTAGTTGCCAAGTCTCTGCCTTTCTCACGAGTTCAGTTAAGATTCAAAGCTCTTTCACCTAAGCTCTAGAACTTTTATCCCAAGTGATTTAGATAGACAGATTGAAAGAGTTTGGTCACCAATCCGCTTTACCACCCCAGCTGGATTTCTCCTCAGCTTTGTTCTTTCTTTTTTTTTTTTTTTTGATTTGGCCGATCTCTTTCTGTTTTTAGATCTTAGACCACTTTTCTTTTGATTTTTCTATAGGGGTTGGCCGGATCAGCTTACAACAGATAGAAAGAGAAGAAAGTGTTTGATGGAATGATAGATCTGAGTAGACAAACACGAACCCTAACCTTCAAGTGGCTCTGATACCACTTGGTACGGCCCTGGATAGGCTGTAACTCCCTGGATCTCTTGTAGGTGGGTAAATCCTTTGAAAATCCTTGCAAACAGAGAATCAAGGACTCAATCTACTTCAAGGCTTGTGGATCGATGTGGGACACAAGAGAGATGGCTCGTCTCCTGATACTCCAAGGCTTCTGATCTGGATATGACACACCAAAACAGATAACCCACGCTGGATGTTACTCACCAGCAAGTCTCAACTCGCCAAAGCAAGAGAAGAGATGAAAGGAAACGTTTTTGACTGCTAAAACTTGATTGATTCATTATTCAGCTGACTGCGTACATTATATAAAAGAAAACACGAAATCCCTAAACCTAAACCGAATGGGTTTTGGTTTTGTCTAACCCTAACCCTAAACCCAATTGAAATTGGTTTACAAAACCTAATCCTAATTGGTTTTGGTTTACCCTGGTTAATCCCAAAACGAATTTGCCTTTGGTTCAAATTAAAAACATTACAATCCCTTAAACAATCAGAGATTAAACCAATGGTTTAATTCCCTTTCCTTCTTGGTTAACTCCTCTTCTCTTTCCACGCCAAAAGTAAGTGTAGAAGGTGTTGGTTCTGAGCTTTGGCCATTGATCTTGTTACTGGTCCAGTTGAGAAGCTAATGCGTTCTCCATCAAGCTAGCACGTCCATCTGATTGTTGAAGGTGATCCACCTTGCTTATCTCCTGCTTAGTTTGTTCTCCACGTCCATACTGATTCATGAGCATTCCATGACTACCAGAGGCCACATCAAGTCTCTTATCCTTCTCTCTGTCTAATACCTCATAAACCATTCCAATGAGACATTGAAACTGCTCATTCAGCCATGCTTTAATCAGCAGATTAGCTAGCCAATACATTGTATCCCATGACTTGAGTTTGAGCCTGCTCAGGATCACACCATGGCCGTATGGCCGTACGGACTGTACAGAGTGTACGGATCCGTACGGACCAGACTCGACCCAAAACATATATATTCGACCATTTGAGCATAACAGAGGTTTTAGGGCTTGTGAAAACTTAGGGCACAATGTGTACGGACCAGGTTGATCCTCTATGGCCGTACAACCCTAAGAAAGCACAAGACTTGTAAACCAAGCTTCAAGAAGGTTTAGGGTTGTGAGCAAAGACTTGGGATCCAAGGGAGGTTTAGGCGAGATGAAAAGATGCTGAGTATATTCCATCTGCAAAAGGAAGAGCAAGGATGCTTTCCAGAAAGGAAGAACCTTATCCACAACCTTATCCACTCACCAAAGGAAGGGGCATGAACCTAGACACATCTCTGGATAGGTTCAATGACCTTGCTGGCTCATTCTCAGCCAAGCTTCCCTTAGGCGAGCTCCTCTGGTTCCAGGCTGTCCCAAAACGTGTGGAGAACTCTGTCCACACAATTCAAACCGAGGAGCCTCTTCCCTTTGACTCCACATGCTTTGTTGATTATTTTGTAAACCCTAATGTAGCTCTCTCTCTCTATATATAAACTGATCTCTGTCGAGTGTAAACACCAAGGGAGTAAGGGGGAAAACCCCTCTCCACTTCCAGAAATAAAAGCTTGTAGTTCTTGGATCGAATCCTTCTTAAGTCTCTCTCTTTCTTAGTCTCTTTAATCTCTCTAAGTCTCTCATACTCTCTGATTCTGATTCAAGTTCATACAAGTAAACCAGAACCCTTTCTCTTCATCATCTCGTGTTCATCATTGCCTTAAAGGCTTGTTCATCACACACAAACCCAGATCCACACACTCTGGTGAAAATCCAACAAAGAGAAACAGCAAACACTTGGAATTATACACAGCTCTCTGTCTGAACAAATCTTGGAGGATCATTATCACCTCAGAACCGCCAAGAGTTTATGTGAGAAGCTTCAAAATGTTTATGGGAATCTATGGGAGAGTCTTCAAGCTGTCTATGAGCAAGACAAAGTGTTCAGTCTTCTCCTAAACCTGGATTCAGCTTGCAATAGTCTGATAAATTATATCATTCAAGAAAGGAAGCTTCCAAGTTCCCTAGGAAGCCAGTCAAGTACATTTAAGCTCAAGGAGTTTGAGCATCAAGTAATTACAGGAAGAACCATGTATTCAGCACTCTGTGGTGATTCTAATGAAGGGGGAACATGGAGGAGTATGGCAGGGGCGACCAACACTGATAGTCCAGTGACCAGAAGAGACTTTGATTCCTTTATAAAAGCTGCCAAGGCCCTTATCTCACCCAAGGAGGTTGGTAAATATTATCCTGACTCTAAACCCATCATTATTGATTCAGGAGCTAGCCATCACATGATTAGTGATAGGAACCTGGTTAGTAATGTGAGAATAGAGATAAAATGGTGAGAATGATTTTGGTGAAAAGAATCAACTTCTGGTTTAGTTTGGACCAGAAAGACTGAGAATCAAAGAGAGAGTGTTTTTGAGAGTTTAAGTGAGAATGATGGGATTATGGAGAGTGTTTGTGATCTTCTAGTTCAGTATGAACCAAAGACCATGAAGGATGGACGAAATTATGAGTGAGAGTATTTGAGAGTTTGTGAGAATAATAGATTAAGAGAATAAAGTAACCAGAGATTTGTTGAAGGAAAGAGTCACTTCAAAGAGTATGAGAGATTATGGAAAGTTTCTGAGTATGAGAGAGTATGAGACTTAAAGAGAATATGAGAGTGTATGAACCAGAGAGAATAATGAAGGAGGAGGCTCAATTCTCCTTAGTAAATTTCGTGATACATGGGGGCTATATATAGCCAAAGCATACAAAAAACTACAAGCACAATAAACTACTAATAAAACATGAAAACTTAAATAAATAACTTTGTAGAGAAAGAGAGATCAGAGCAGGTTCAGAACTGGCTGGGGCAGACTGGTAAGGAGCAGGCTGTGGCATGGACAGTCTGGCACGTCCAGAGGAAGAAAGTGACTGGAGGAAGAGGGCACATTCAGCTTGGTGTGATAGTGACAGGTCAGTCCTTCTTCTTATGCACCACATGTGATATTTTCTTGTCCAAATCAGACCAGCTCCTTCCATTTGAATTCAAACCAAGTATCCTTAGGTTTCTGGAGCTTTGGCCACGTCCAAGAGTTTCCCAAACACCTTCCTTGCCTTGCAAGTCAGGTTAGGTCAAGTGGTGTATGGACAACTTTCATCTTTACTTGCAAGTCAAGTCTGCTTGATCCAGATTGTTTCTTCAACCATATTTTCTTCCTCTTCTCTTTCTTTCATTATTCCAACACTCCCCCTCAAGCTTGACCATAAGAATCTTTGGGCAAGCTTGGAACTGAGATTACTTGTGATGCGTTAGCAGCCATCGCAGCCACCCTGCACAGTGTGACTCCTCACAGGCCATCTCAGCCAAGTCGGAATCGGCCACACTGGCACGCACCCACTGCAGTGGTAATCAAATCCAACCCATCCTCGATCAATCCGCACCATCACAGAATATTGGATTAATCGATAGGTTGTTGGCTCGGGGGATCGAACCCCTCACCCTTTATCAGCGATCTGTTAGGAAAGCTGACAACCAATTGAGCTGCAGCTCAACTGGTTGTCAGCTTCCTTGAAAGGTTGCTGATAAAGGGTGGGGGGTTCGATACCCGCTCCTCACCAACAACCGATCGATCGATGCAATATCTGTGATGGTGAGCATCGATCGATGAGCGGTTGGGGTTGGCTACCACTGCAGTGGGTGCGTGCCGGTGTGGCCGATTCCGACTTGGCTGAGATGGCCTGTGAGGAGTCACACTGTGCAGGGTGGCTGCGATGGCTGCTAACGCATCATAAAAGTTAACTTTTATGATGCGTTAGCAGCCATCGCAGCCACCCTGCACAGTGTGACTCCTCACAGGCTATCACAGCCAAGTCGGAACCCCTCACACCGGCACGCACCCACTGCAGTGGTAATCAACTCCAACCGCTCATCGATCGATGCTCACCATCACAGATATTGCATCGATCGATCGGTTGTTGGTGAGGAACGGGTATCGAACCCCCCACCCTTTATCAGCAACCTTTCAAGGAAGCTGACAACCAGTTGAGCTGCAGCTCAATTGGTTGTCAGTGATCCCAACAGATCGCTGTCAAAGGGTAAGGGGTTCGATCCCCCGAGCCAACAACCTATCGATTAATCCAATATTCTGTGATGGTGCGGATTGATCGAGGATGGGTTGGAGTTGATTACCACTGCAGTGGGTGCGGGCCGGTGTGAGGGGTTCCGACTTGGCTGAGATGGCCTGTGAGGAGTCACACTGTGCAGGGTGACCGAGTCACTAACGCATCATAAAAGTTAACTTTTATGATGCGTTAGTGACCATCGCAGCCACCCTGCACAGTGTGACTCCTCACAGGCTATCTCAGCCAAGTCGGAACCCCTCACACTGCCACGCACCCACTGCAGTGGTAATCAACTCCAACCCATCCTCGATCAATCCACACCATCACAGAATATTGGATTAATCGATAGGTTGTTGGCTCGGGGGATCGAACCCCTCACCCTTTATTAGCGATCTGTTAGGAAAGCTGACAACCAGTTGAGCTGCAGCTCAACTGGTTGTCAGCTTCCTTGAAAGGTTGCTGATAAAGGGTGGGGGGTTCGATACCTGCTCCTCACCAACAACCGATCGATCGATGCAATATCTGTGATGGTGAGCATCGATCGATGAGCGGTTGGGGTTGGCTACCACTGCAGTGGGTGCGTGCCGGTGTGGCCGATTCCGACTTGGCTGAGATGGCCTGTGAGGAGTCACACTGTGCAGGGTGGCCTGCGATGGGTCACTAACGCATCATAAAAGTTAACTTCCTTGAAAGGTTGCTGATAAAGGGTGGGGGGTTCGATACCCGCTCCTCACCAACAACCGATCGATCGATGCAATATCTGTGATGGTGAGCATCGATCGATGAGCGGTTGGAGTTGATTACCACTGCAGTGGGTGCGTGCCGGTGTGGCCGATTCCGACTTGGCTGAGATGGCCTGTGAGGAGTCACACTGTGCAGGGTGGTGTGTAATATCCACTAACCTAAATCGTGTATCACAACCTCTTTACATTGTGAAGAACTTGAAGAACACTTAGTAAAGAGATGGAGATACAAGAATTTTGTATAAGCTTGTCTCTTATTTCTTGCTTAATTCAGAATCAAGTTACAACATATATATAGAGTTTAAACTTGCATGAAAGGGGACAAGGAGACAAGAAGACAAGGTAAAAATGAAAGGAATAGTAATAACCACTCCCAACAACTCCAATTTGAATTTGAACTGGTAGATCCACATTTGAACTTCAAATCTCCTTCTAGAAGTTCTCTTAGGCGTGCTCAGGTTGAGCTGAGAAAGCCTCTCAGCTTCCTTGCCTTCCAAGCCACTCTAGATCAAATCACTCTTGCTTGAGCGGGCAGCAGAACACCTGCAACTTGTAACTGGTGTAACTTCCAAACCATAACTCTTTTTGGACTGATTCCAATTCGCCGCGAGACCTTGATGAGTGTAGAATGTAGGGAAATTGGTTTCATTGTCAAATTCTTCATGGTTAGGAATTTACACCCCTTTTCCTGAGACATGCCAGTGTGAACTCCATCACTAGCATTTTCTTCTTCATTCTAATACTCCCCCTCAAGCTTGACCATAGGAGATCCTTGGGCAAGCTTGGAACCTTGAAGAAGCTCCCTCATTAAAAAAACCTTAGCAAGAAAACCTCATGGGACAAAACTTTCTAAGGGAAAAAGAGTGGACTTCTACAAAGCCTAGGGATTGGCCAATGAGTTCTATGTGTCTTAGAACCAGTGTGGTTGGACACATAGACTCTCGATCAAGGCCTTTCTTAAGCAGCAAGTATGAACTCCATAACTTGCGCACATCATTTCTTGGATCATCTCTTCTACAAGCTGGTTTGTTGTCTCCCTCTTTCTTGTGACTTCTTGCCATCTTCAAGGAGAGTTATGGTCTACCAGCTTCTGCTATAGAGAACTCCAAGTACCTTCTACATAATGCATAAACACTTGCATCAATTCTCAAGGCATAAACCAATCAATTCATATTTATAGATTGAAATGGTTACTCCCCTTGCATATGGTTGGTATGAATGGTGAGGAGTGTCTCTTGGACACTTGAATCCTCCAAATTATCTGAGGTGAGGCAATGGACGACTTGGACCTTCAGGATAGCTCACCATTACCCCTCCTCAAGCATGATCCGGAGAGAATAAGTGAAGGATCAAGCTTGGAAGTGAGCACATTGAGTATTGAAACCAGGAGCGCATCACCCCTACAGCTGCGCTTAAGTCAACCGGTTCCTCCCTTAGTCTTTTCTCCACTGCCTCTTGTAAGTCTTTTGAACCAGGAGCTCAACACCCAAACAGGCTGCGCTTCTTCAACCGGTTTCACACACAAAACATCTCTCCATGGTCAGGAATGTACATCATGTGTAGGCTCTGAATGACACAGGAATATACATCATGTGTAGGCTCTGATCAGCATGGACAATGTCCTTATTCTTTGTCTTGGACTGGTGATGAACAGAGACAACACTTGTGTACCTGAAACACCACTCAAACTCCAGCAAGAATTAGACCACACACACTAGGATCAGACCTTGATAACTCACCAATTCTGATCCCAATGATTTAAGAAAAGTAACCAGTGAATAAGTAACCAGAGAGTAAGTGAATGAGTAACAAGAGAGTGAGAGAATGAGTAACCAGAGTATTAGTAGAATGATCTATGGCATGGTCCATGATCAAACTGGGAGAAAACCAGTCACATCTGAGCTGATCCATCAACTTCACCCAAAAGGTCTCCATTGGTTCTAACTTCAGTATGCGCTTGCACCTCCAGGCAATAGACTCCTTCTGTCAAGCTGATCCATCGCTTTCCACCAGACTCTTCACACCAGGTTCTTCAAGCTGGGGCAATCGGTTCTAACTTCAGATATGTTCTGTGCCCAACCATTTAACTTCATGTCTCAATGAGACTATGATCGTATCAGTCATTTGAATCTGTGAACTTAGAACATCAAAGACAAAATCAGTGGTGGAACTTCCTAGTGAGGGCACACTCACGCTTGTGGAAGTTCCAAGAGTGCCAAAGAAAAGTGAATGATCATTGTAAAATGAAAGAGATTAATAACTAGAAATTGAGTATTAAGTAACCAAAGTGTATTAGATGAACCAAGAGTATAGTGGATGATTGTGAGATGGAGAGTATAAGCGGAGGTATCTCCAGTCCATGACCTTCAAGGTTCTATGGCTGAGCAAAACATCAAACCACAGCTCTAAGGTGTTCATGGTTGATCACCAATTCTGGAGAGGCAATGACTTCTCAACCAGTCTTTCATTACATGGATGCAAGGACATGTTCCTTTCAAGGGATTCCTGCAACCTTAACAACAAAAATAACTCATTAAGAGATTAGATCACACAAAGGTGATTTCTGGAGGAAAGAACAAGGGTTGAATGGAACACAATTCTTTGTCCATCAACCAAGTTCAAAGGCCATAAAGGCCAAGAGAAGAAAACCTTTTCACAAATGGTTTGAAAACCTTTTCTTTCAAAGAAATCTTGCAAAGTAATTTAAAGCAATTTCCTAAGGAATTAAATCCTTTGACAATGGTTCTAATAAACCAAGAATTCATCAAGAACTTATCAAAAATAATTTTAAAGTACTTTTCCAGAATTTTAAAAAATACTTTCCACAACCTTTTCATAAGAAAAATCAATTTCCAAAATATTTTCAAGGGTATTCAAACTCAAAACAATCTTTTAATCACTCTCCCTCCCTCAAGCATATATTTGTACAGACTTAATAGCCCAAGCTTATTAAGAGAAACAAGAGGAGAGGAATAAAAGAGTTTGAAATCACAATGCAAAACATTTTTCAGAATTCAAAATCCTTTCAAAGAACGCACATATCTTTGAAATCGATTTTTTCAAGTGTTTTTCAAGACACAAGTTTAATCTTTTCTCCCTCCCTCAAGCTGGTATGAACAGACTTTATTCTTTCATCCAAAAGCTTAAACAATGAGGAGATCAAGGGGAGAGTCATTGATTTAAAAAAAACTTTTAAAGACTTGCATCTTGAGTAAACACTTAGATTTTGAAATTTTGAAATCATAACTCATCTAAACTCTCTACTGTCCAAGTTTTGAATCCTAGCCACATAGCTCCTCAAAACTAATTTGAGTCAGAGAGAGAGAGAGTTTCAGATGAAGAAACAGACACAAAAGAAGTTAGTTCATCCCAAGAAGAGCAACAAGGCTCTGATACCATGTTAGAATTCATGAGTGTTTGTCTCATGTCAAGAGAGTATTCAGTCAACTTGTGACTGAATTCCCTTCTACCAACAACAAGAACTCACAACTACAAGGAAGAGACAATCAACTTGTGATTGAATCCTCTCAGCAAAACACTCTACACACCATCTGAATCTAACAAGATAAAGTGGCTGTGAGATTGATACAACAACTAGAATTAAACTATCTCTAGTATGAATCTATCCTTGTGAAGTAACACAACACTTATAGTTTGTGTACTTATGGTACGGCCCTGGAATGGCTGTCTCTCCCTGGATCACTTGAAGGGGGCGTAGGTGTATGATAGATGATGATGATGGACTTTGCTAGAGAGATATGGATTGCTCAGAAGCTGTTTTGCTACTCCTGAGACACAGGGGCGTCCTGCTTGATGTCTAGGATGGATCACAGAAGGTTTAACTCTTCCTTAGTGTGATATAAAACTGCTCACAAACGTGAACAAGAATAGAGAAGTCTCCTAAGAGACGATTTGTTTGAGCCAAAGCTTAAGTTTATTGAATAATGGTTGATTGTTTACATGGAGGCTCGTGGCTACATAAATAAGAAAGAAGAAAACGAAATCCTAAGCTAAAAAAACCCTAAACCTAAACCAAGTTGGTTTAGCCTAAACCCATTCCTAATTGGTTTACTAACCCTAAACCCAATTGCAATTGGTTTACACTTAATAAAAATCATAAATAAACTTAAAAATAAACCATATTAGACGTGCTTAATCTTCTTGGCCCAATCATAATCCAAGCTGGCTTGTCTTTCCACTTTTTGGGCCGATAAAGGCCTTTTTTGAACAACTCTTGCTTGGGCTCAATCCATCTTGTTTCTGCTACGACCAAGTACCTCCTTAAGCCCATTTGGATGATGCAAATACTCCTGATAATCCATTTCCAGCTCTGGTTCTTCATCTTCCATTTCCAACTCATTTCTCGGCCATGTCGGTTTGACCGGTCCATTTCTCGATCATGCAAGACCATCCATTTCATTTCCTGCCCAACCAGCTTCCTTCCATCCATTTCCTGGTCAATAAGACTGCATAATTGACGTCCATGTTGGTCCATAGACACTCCTATCTTTATAAAGGCCTCATCAAGGCCCATAGCCTTCTGTCGGTCCAATACCTCATGAATAAGGCCAATAAGCTCTCCAATGAGCCCATTAAGCTGTGCTATGGCCCATAGTCTTTCTGATACGTGTATTGGCTTCCAGAGAATAGATTTGAAGCTGATCCAGGTTGCACCAACTTAAGACTTAAAAAGAGATAGAATCAGTAAGCTAGAGTAACAGAAGCTTAATAAAGAGTTTAGAGGTGATTTTAGAGTAGAATGGGCAAGCAATGATCTGCCATTAGGCAGATCCTAAATCGTGTATCACAACCTCTCTACATTGTGAAGAACTTGAAGAACACTTAGTAAAGAGATGGAGATACAAGAATTTTGTATAAGCTTGTCTCTTATTTCTTGCTTAATTCAGAATCAAGTTACAACATATATATAGAGTTTAAACTTGCATGAAAGGGGACAAGGAGACAAGAAGACAAGGTAAAAATGAAAGGAATAGTAATAACCACTCCCAACAACTCCAATTTGAATTTGAACTTGTAGATCCACATTTGAACTTCAAATCTCCTTCTAGAAGTTCTCTTAGGCGTGCTCAGGTTGAGCTGAGAAAGCCTCTCAGCTTCCTTGCCTTCCAAGCCACTCTAGATCAAATCACTCTTGCTTGAGCGGGCAGCAGAACACCTGCAACTTGTAACTGGTGTAACTTCCAAACCATAACTCTTTTTGGACTGATTCCAATTCGCCGCGAGACCTTGATGAGTGTAGAATGTAGGGAAATTGGTTTCATTGTCAAATTCTTCATGGTTAGGAATTTACACCCCTTTTCCTGAGACATGCCAGTGTGAACTCCATCACTAGCATTTTCTTCTTCATTCTAATAATTCTCACATGGTATCAGAGCACTTATGCTCTTGAGACCTATTCTTCTTCATTCTTATACTTAACTTCCGCAAATCTCTGAGTTTTCTTTTCTATTTTTGGCAAAGTTCATCTTGTTCTTCAGCTGTTCTTCATTTCCAGCTCCAGAAATTGCCAAAAATGGAAAATGCCAAAGTAAACATTCCTGTTACTCTCAAGGGAGATAACTATCTTTTATGGTCAAGGCTTGTCAAGACAGCCTTGGGAGGACGAGGTCTCTGGTTCTATGTGACAGAAGACCAACCATCAAAGAAGACCATCCTAGGAGAGGATGGTACTGAAGTGGTGTTGGCTGGCGAGGACAAATGGGGTCAGGAGGACCTCATGGTGTTGTCTATCATTCAGAACAGCCTTGAAGCTTCAATCCTGGAAGCTTACTCCTACTGTGAGACCTCCAAAGAGTTGTGGGATACACTTAGGAAGGTGTATGGCAACATGTCTAATCTGAGCAGGGTGTTTGAAATCAAGAAAGAGATCAACAACCTGAAACAAGATGAAGGAGAGTTCAACCAGCATCTTGGAAAATTTAGAAGCTTATGGTCAGAGCATAACATGCTAAGACCAAGTTCTAGTGATCCTGAAGTCTTAAGAGAAAGGCAAGAACAGGATGTGGTCTTTAGTTTGCTACTCACTCTAAATCCATCATACAGTCAGCTGATCAAGCATGTTCTTAGAGAAGACAAGCTCCCAAGTGTAGAAGGTGTGTGTGGGCTTATCCAGCAAGAACAAGCTACTCACACACTCTTTGAGAAGGAAATGAAGTCATGTTATCCTACAAACAACACGCTAAGAAAGAATGGGAAAGTTGTGTTGTTTCATGAGTGCAAG
>CAJHQP010009381.1:0-22661 GCA_905132765.1 Moricandia arvensis
AATTATTTGCTTGCTTGGGCTTGGTATACACAGGATTGAATTTCTTCTGCAAGTCTGTAGGTCAAGTCATTGCACCTCTGGTTCCCAACTCTCTCTCTCTCTTCAACATCTATATAAAAGCTTCAAGATTGAGATGACTTCCAAGATGCAGAGGGGTAGGTACATTACCGATGATCCCATTATTCTAATTCGAATTCGAGGAACGATCACATATTGTTGGAAGCGAGGGATAAGTAAATTACCAATGACCCCACTATTCACCTACAACTTTTTTATAAAAAAAATCGAAAATGAGATGGCAAGATGGACTATATCAACATCATTTCCATTAAGTTTGAGATCCAAAAAGATTCAAAGAAGAGAGAAGAGGAAAAAAAAAGGATCAGAGAAGATTTTGTTTCTAGTTGTCCATAATTACAAAGGTAAGAATCTAGGTATCCTTTGATCAATACTCCCAAGGTAAAGCATGCACTTTTATTTTATGCAAAAAAATGAAATAAGTAGAGGGGTGAGTTATATAAAGTTGGTAGAATGGATTGATTGCTATACTAGAAAAGTTATATAAAGTTCATCTGTGATTAACTTAATAGGATGTGGTTGCAACAAAGTAGTGTGACAGTTATACTTAGACATTATGTGAGTCTCCGCTTTTTAAAACATCTTTCATAGGCTTTGTCTGCTTGAGGACAAGCAAAATGTTAAGTTTAGGGGGAGTTGATATACCATGAATTTTACTTATTTAACCTATGATATATAGAGTATTTTTAAAGTCTTTTATATGCATTTGGTATTATATAGAGTATTTACAGGTCCAAGTACTCATTGGAAGCAATTGAAACTTTTGGGATATTTTGGAGCATTTAGGATGCTCAGCAGAAACTCAGAGTCAGATCCAGATTTCTGAGTGAACCATAGATCGACATCACACACTGTTGCATCGATCGATAGCCAAGTCGACAGCGAGATTGGTGAAGGCTTGAGAAATTACAAGTTTTACCAAGAAGTTCCATCATTTACCAGACAAATCCATGGCCGAAATTTAGACTATTTATTAGGGTTTTTCTATCTAGTTTTAACCTAAGCCTAGAGGACCTAGGAAAGAGTGGTCTTCTAAGTTACAAAAGAGTTTCAGAATTGAGAGTTGGAACACCTTGCAACATCTTTTGGAGAGAAAGATAATGATCATCCTAGAGTCTCTGTGGATTGATCCCTAAGTACTACATTGAACCTCTTATTTGAGAGAGTAAAATTAGGAAATATGGTTAATTTGAAAATGAAATAAAACCCCACATCAAGAAGCCAATTGAAATAGATGGATATCCTTACTAAAAGAGTTTTTCAAATTCCTTTAGATGTTCTTGTTGATGAAGATTATTATACTCACAGATTGTGGATGCTTTTCAAGGAAACCAAGTGAGACAGATGATGATATAGAGATCATGTTCAATCATCTCAGAGAGAAGATGAAGCAAGGGGACTTGTCTGAGGAAGAAAAGTGATCCTGGGAAGTTTATGGTTCCATGCTTCATTAAGGGCAACGAATATCCCAATGCCCACTGTGATACTGGATCATCAGTGAGCATTATGCCAAGGACTATGGCAGAGGATATGAACTTGAAAGCAGAACCCTCCAATGATTCTTTCACATTTGTAGATTGCTCAAAAGTGAACTCAAGATGATGGTAAAAGATGCCCTAGTTCAGATTAACAACATCCTAGTCCCAGTAGACTTCCATGTGATGGATATCATGATAGATTGGAACTCTTCACTACTACTTGGGAGACATTCATGGTCACTGTGAGAGTTATCTGCGATATGAAGTTAAACATGTTGTAACTATCTCTGATTTGATCAAAAAATATTTTTTATTAACCTATTAAGAATAAGAACAAAGCTACTCTGATTGGATTGTGTAATGATGCAGAGCTTGTGGCCACATGCTTCTACGATTCATGAGTTTAATGAGGAGTTGGAAGATGGAGCATTGATCGATACCCAGCCCAGATAATCGATCTACATGTTTGGAGGTCAGAATCGGTCGACACCCCACCCTTTGTTATCGATCGATAATCCTACTTCATAACCGATCAACACTTACCATGCATATTTCGAATACAACCAGCCTACCTCGAGTACGACGAAGATTACAGAGAAGAAGTGATAATCAAGTACCGTGTATTGCTATGGAAGAGGCTGGTGTTTTTCATGTTTCCCATCGAATCGGGAAATCGACATCGATCGACGGTAACCATACACCATCGATCGATACTGATATTAAAGCAGAGTCTGAACTAGATTCAGCAGCAGGAGGTGAGAAGGAATATGGTTATCTATAACAAGATAAGTCTGTATTCTGAGAGATTCAGAGAGTCACGCAAGAGATATGGATGGAAGACTTTTACATGTCACTGAAGAAGACATAGCAGAGATACTTGCCATGTCTAATGGACCCAAAAACCCTTCTTGGTGAACAATTTGATTATTGAGAATCGATCAACGGTCACCATTCACCATCGACGACACACATCAGGCATACTAAGTATACGGTGAAGCTTACGAAGAATATGATGCCCAAATTACATATAGGAAGAGCTGACTGAGTATCGCGGCCTAGCACCAAAGATGTTGGCTGGGTAATGAACGCGAAGTGGATAATCGAGTCTATTGATCGACGGGCATCTCCCGGCCACGACGGACAGTCAGACGCAAAACGCAGAACAAGAACTTAGAGAAAAAGATACAAATATTGGTTATCTTAGACCAGATGAGTTTGGAATTTCCAAGAGACCCCAAAAGGACGGTGCACATGCTCTTTATGGAAGAGTTCTACAATATATAAGGAGGATGTAGCAGATGTCCTTGTTATGGCTAATGGATCAGGAAATTTATTTAGACAACAACAACAGCCATAAGATCGACGCACATGTAACATAGTCGATCGACATTGAGGAGCAGAAGAACGAGCCAATCCATAATGATCTATTAACTTCCCAACGTCCTAGATTGATCGACGGCAGACGGTGTTGCAACGATAGACACCACCATTCCAGGGGTACACCGGTTTTGTACTTCTAATGCCTATGGTTCAAAAAGTCCAAGATCGATCGGTTGGATAAACCCACTATCGATCGATGGTCGTATAGAGCATGGAAAGAGAGCTTATGATGTTGATGGCGGAAAAGAAACATGAATATGGAATCTACAGAGATAAAAATGGTAATGGCATGAGCTATGGACAAAAGAGTCGTGAATGTGCAAGAAGAAGACATCAGAGCAGTTCTAGAGATAGGTATTATATTTGAGCAGAGCTACATATGTTTACCAGAACATGCATCAAATATCACTATGTCTATGAAGAAATAAAAGACATACAACAAAGCAAAGATTGATGATATTGTGGCATGTGATCTACAAAGCTCAAGACATGTAACTGGATGATTTCTAAAATAGGCTTGATGATGTCTACTATCTTATAGACAAGTGCCTCACCGGTTTGATTACACGTATGAATGAGATGAAGCAAGATTTGGATACTTTTTCAAAGACAACATGCGATTGGAGTAGACTGAGTGACATCGATTGACGGAAGGATCACGCCATCGATCGATACTGAGAATAGACAGACAGAAAAACCGCAACATAACAACAATTAGAAAGATAGGTTTGATGAGATTGTTTTTTCTCAGAGCCTGATGAAGGAAGATATTTCTCAGCAATTGGAGGATATTATTAGAGACTACAGCTGCCAGACTTAGAATGCTACAGCGTAGTACTGAAAATCTACAAAGGAGAATGCATTTAGTGGAGGGTTCTAGGGAAATTATAAAGAATGAGCCATATGAGATGAGGAAATGAGGAAGCTTCATTGGTACATTGTTTCAGAAGAGCAAAAAATATGTAGACACTTGTTTTTCAAGTGTTGATCCACCTCCTTACTAGTCATAAAGTTCAAGACGTCGAGCTCAAGACTATAACCAAGCGCTGAGTGGGAGGCAAACCCAAATATTTAGTAAATTTTTAGTTATACTACTATTTATTTCGAGTATTACTTTGTTTTTGAAGACTGTTTGAGTCCACCATCAATCGGCACCATAGAGGCACCATCAGCCGACAATGGATAGCAACCATCGATCGATCACACCCGCCTACCACCGATTGACACTCTCTTACAAAGAGAGGTATCGAGTTTTTGTACTTAAACTGTTTACTTATGATTTTAGTTTTCCTAACCAATCCGAGACAGATTACACTGTTGACAGTGTAATTTAAGTCTGGGGGAGGTCGCTGATGTTACTGATTTTTGTTTTGAGTCTTGTTTACTATATCTATATAAGATTTTCAAAAAAAAAAAAATATTGAGTCAAGAAGGGGATTGTGATCAATATTTATCATTGACTAACCTCACTTTAGCACCATTCTTAGAAGATTATATGCAGAGATTACTAGAGATACCAAAGTAGATCATCTTGCCACTATATAGCACTTGCTTAGAAAGTTTGAAGGAACCAAAGCTGATTTCCAACACTAATACTGACATTGTCAGCTTGCTTTAGGGCTTGGTATACATCGGATTGGATTCCTTCTGCAAGTCTGGAAGGTAAAAAGTTTGTGTGCTTCTGATTCCCATCTCTCTCCCCTTATGATTAAAAAAAGAGTCGAACAGGATTTTATGGCTACAACCATTAAAGCTTAATTCATATGATTCTAGAAAGAGATAAAGGTCAAAAGAAGTGAACATTATCTGGTGGTAAAAACAATTAGGGTTCGATTCATGGAAGCATGTCCAAATATATCAGTCAATTAAAAAAAATAAAATGATACCCTCAAAAGAAGGGAGTCATTGACTGAGAGAAGTGAGAAGAGAGAGAGGAAATGGGATTAGAGAAGACTACATATGTACTCAGATACTTGCAGGGATAAGATTCCATGTGTCCTTTGATCGATACTCCCAGGGTAAAGCCTACACTTTTATTTTATGCAAAGAAAGAAAATCAGTAGAGGGGTGAGTCAAACTAGTATTTGCTAAGTTGTTGGTATAATGGATTTGGTTGCCATACTAGGATAGGATATATAAAGTTTCTCTGTCATCGAATTGATAGGAAGTGGTTGCAACAAAGTAGGGTGATAGTTATACTTTAGACATTATGTGAGTCTCCGCTTTTCAAAACCTCTTTCACAGGCTTTGTTTGCTTGAGGACAAACAAAAGGTTAAGTCTGGGGGAGTTGATATAGACTATTTATTACCATTTTTAGGCCATGTTATAGGCTATATTTAGGGTATATTATGTGTCTCTAGGCTATGTTTTAGAGTCTTTACAGGTCCATGTACGTTTGGAGATATATGGAGATACTTGGAGATTTTGGAGCATTTAGAAGAGAAGAATTTGTAGCTGCTCGTTTAGAGAGTCGAAGTACATGACAATCGTCGATCGATGACACTACCTTGGTGTCGACCGATGTTACAAGACCAAGGTCGATCAATGTTGCACACTTGCCATCGATCGACGGTCCAATCACAGACAGTCGATTTCAAGCCCAAGTTAGAGACAAATGACGAAGATGCCTTGGACGAGTTTTGACCTAAATTTTAGGGATTTATATTTATGTTTTATGTATTACAAAATACAATTGTGCATAGTTGTGTGCACAAGTGTGTGGAAAGCATTATAGTTTATAGTTTTTATGGGAGAAGATTCATAACTCCTTAGAGCGATTTGTATTGGAACCCCAATATTTTATATATGCATTATATTCAGACTATTGTTCTTTCTTTGATTTTGTCTGAGTAGTTATCAACTATATTTAGGGTTGAATGATAACAATCATGGATTAGCCCAAAACTATGATTGCTAGGTTAAGTTAATATACATCAATTGAGTTGTGCTTCATGCTTGGATTCAAGAGTAGCTAACTAGGATATCGAAATTAGGACATTGACGACTACGAGAGTAGGTTCTGTGCCAGAATAGACTCCATTGAACTAGGTTGTTAGGCGCATGCGAGAGCTGGTCTAATTATCTTGGTGAACTTATCAAATCTCGTTCACACTCCCTTCTGATTTCACCGTCGATCGACATCAGGCCTTATTCCTCGATCGATGGTCTTTCCTTTTGCTCGCATACGAGAGTTGGAGTTAAAATGGTCAAAATAGTTAATATTTGAGTTCTAGAATATTTACATTTTCGTGCTTCATATTCTCTACAATCCATTAAGCTTGAAACCATAGATCTAGCATATTTATATTTGCATCTAGTTAGTTTAATAACATATTTTTATATTTAAATTAAAGAATTATTATCATATTTTCATAGTGCATCTCTTGATAAGGAATATTTTCTCAATTGATTGTTTACTACTAATATATATATATTTATATATATATATAGCTTAGTCTTTAGAAATAATAAATCTATTGCGTATCATTGCTCTCTGTGAATTCGATTCCTAAGTACTAGACATGATTTCTCTTGGCAAGAGTATTATTTGTGTGTTAAGATTATGATTAATTTACTAATTAATTGTTGATGATATTCATATCATGCCAAAACAAGAAACACACCCATGTCACTGTGTCTCCAGCGATGAACAAAGTGTTAAAGCCATTGATCTTGCTCATCTTCGAAGCTGTGGTATACTATTTGTGGAAGGAACGAAACTCTAGATTTCATAACTCATAAACAAGCCGGCACATATCATAATCAAGGAGATTCAGCTACAAACTTGTGCTCGCCTTCCCGGTTTGGATATGGAAAGATTATCCTAAACCCCACCGCTCACTTCACTTTCCATGTCACAACAAAAGGGAACTTATCTATATCTTTGGTTTCAGCATTTTCAGCGAGAAATTTAACCTCTCCAAAGTCTAATTCTCTGTTCACATGGGGTTTATCTTATAAATGTTATATATTTTTCATATTTCCTCTTCTTTTATTCTCTTTTTTTGTAAAGATGCTCCTGTTGAAGAGGAAGTATGAATTAAAAAAAAGAAAAAATATATTACATAATATTTATAACACTTCAGAATTAATTAAAAAGAAAAATACTTTAAAAACTTCTGTAGTTTCCGAAGGATTATAGTCTGGTTATGTCTAGTGGATCGAATTTAACGGAAGCTATGTTGGTATAGATCTTTCGATTCTGTTTGCTTTTGAATTAAATAACAATATAATAGACTTTGAACACCAAACTGGATTTGATCCTCGTGGTTTGTGTCTTTCACTAAGACTCTTGGAACCAGTGTTCGATTCTTTGTTGTTACTGCTCTCTTGATCTCTCTCTCTCTCTCTTGACAAATGTCGCTGTTGATTGTTGTTGTTGCCTATTAAGTGAGGTAATCTAAATTACCTTATTTTGCAGATTATATCCTACTATA
Source organism: Moricandia arvensis (assembly GCA_905132765.1). Taxonomy (NCBI): domain Eukaryota; kingdom Viridiplantae; phylum Streptophyta; class Magnoliopsida; order Brassicales; family Brassicaceae; genus Moricandia; species Moricandia arvensis. Next base: position 7,374 of record CAJHQP010009381.1, read on the forward strand.
TATGAAAATGTTTAACGAAAGTTTTTTTTTGCTTTATTTTATAAAGCAAACCTTGAAAATGTTCAGTTTGTTATAGTCAACAAACCAACGGTAGCCATATATGATTTATGGCGTTGGAAGTACAACCGCAATGAGATCAATTATGTTAAATTCAGGAGATCACGCGTCTCTTATCTCAACAAATTTGCTTAAAGAGGTGTGGCATCTTTAAACTGATTTGAAGATGAAAATGTTTTCTTCTGGTGTGCTTGAAAGTAGAACTCTTCCCGTAACTGACAATATCACTTCAAGGAGAAACAAAGTTGGGATCTAGAGTTCAATCTAGTGATGTGTCTATTCATCTCTCTCATTTCCAATGACAATACAATTTGTTTGGTTGGGTTTGGTTTTGTTTGCATAAAACGAGGTAACTAATTACCTTTTTCTATTGTTACATTTTCTGTGAACGAACTCATATGATTAATAACTAAAAAAGTATTCTATAATAATCCTAAAAAAAAAATCTGTCACAAAAAATAGTTTTTAAATAGAAAAATGATCAACTTTTTATTAAAAACATAAATATACATTTATATTCTGAGGATTAACTAACATAAATTAGAGTTATAGGATAAAGTTTTGGGGGTGTGTTTAAATTTTTATAAAATAAAAAATAAATTTCAAAATTTCAAAATAAAAAGTTATTTTTTTTAAAATAACTATTTGAAAGAATTAGTCTAATACTAAACTATTTAACTAAGATTATATAGAATTCGCTTTTTGTCATCACTCACAAAATAACAAGATTGCATTTTACAATTATGCTATTTTAAAATACAAAACCTGGGGACTTTTATATCATTTCAAGGGCTGAGAATCCGAACATATAACTAAAGCGATCAAAGATACCAAATCATCCCAAAAAAAAGAAACGAAATAGAAATACCAAATCACCAACAAATCTCAATCTCTCTACTTAAAATCTGCCATTGCGGTTTCCAAAAGCGTCGCTTCTATAGTAAAACTGATCGTTGTCTTCGTTCTCGTTTTGAGTTATCTTCTTCCTTGCTGGTGTGGCTCTTGTGACGGCCATATAGACCATAACCATGTCCTGTATCTCGGACAAAGACTGGCTCTTGCTCTGCTTCCTCGTCTATTGTGCTCGGGTCATTCTCAGGCACATGTATATTACGGTATTCATCGGTTAGTTTGGTTAAGGTATGGCCCATTATTGCTTGTGTTTGCGTTAAAAAGAATGATATGAAGAAGAAGGAGATGAAACATAGATGTGAGAGATTAAGTGATTGAGCCATTTTCCTTGGGTTTATGTTAGGGCGAGTAGAGACTATATATTTAGATACCATGGTGTACCATTACCAAACGTTTGGTGGATTAATTGGTAAGAATAGTTATTCATACTTTACCAAACGTTTGGTTAAATAAAATTTTAAATGATGAGTTGACCCAAAAAACAAAGAGAAAGCAATTAACTAGTTTCGTTTAGTTTTGCTCCTTGATTAGCGGAAAGCAATTCGAATGATCAACCACCGAAAGTAAAATCTTACACGCCTTTAGAGAAATTAATTACATTGGTTTAATTATTAGTATATATTTTTTGATTATATACAACACACCATGGAAAAACTTTAAAACAAAGTTTCAAAAGAAACTTGAAACACACATAGTTTCAAAAGAGTATATATACTCTTATAAAATCCTTCTACATATTTAATGTTAAGAAAACAAAATATATAAGAAACATATAAAGTTATCTCGCTTGTTCTCAGCAAACAAGATGTGTTAGAGCTGGTACTTGGTTTTCTATTTATTTTTTTACTTTCTGGAACATAATTTTCATTAGAACTTAAGCAATTGGACTACCATTAGAGATATAGGGTCTGATTGGTTAAGCCTATAGTTTAACCTGTAGATTTTTTGCCGTAGGTGTAAGATTTTTGCTTTGATTTTTCAAATGAAAATCTGATTAATAAACATTAATTCTATGTCATAAAACTCCCAGATCCGTTGAAAATTTCTAGAGCAACAATTATATGCTGTGTAAAAATAATATTTACAACCAAAATAAAGAAGAAAAGAAAACTCAGATGTAGGGTTTAAAAAGGTAAAGCACAGATTGAATGAAGAAAAGATAACTGTGTGACTGCAGAATATTTTTAGTTGCCTACAGAACCTAGAGCAACTACCAATCATCATCAGAGCTGTTTGAAACTTCTGAGTTGTTTATTTGTTTGAAACTCCATAAACATAAAATAATATGACATAAAGGATATGTAGAACTCTAAGATAGAATGACAACGAAATCAGAGTGAGATTCAAATGCATCAGAGCATATTTCTCGACACTGCCAAAATTTTAAAATTTAGTCATCATAAATTTTGATGTTGACATCCAATCTGCACTTTAGAAAATGGTTCAAACGAAATCCGTTATAGCCTCAGGAGCAAACAGCCCATTACCCAAGGACCAACCTCCACAAGATCGAAGGGAAAATACTCCTTAGAAAGGAGGAAAAGAATCGTATGATTCTCCCTTTGGAGGAGAACATGATGACAGTGATGGTTCCAATGAAACTTCGTGTGCAAATCTATCTTGGTAAGATTATGGTGAAACCACTTATAATCTTTAAAAAAATGGTAGAAAATACCGATATAGAAATGAAAACAAACATCAGAAGATTAAAGGAGAGAGCAAGTGATAGGAGCAGAGGCTCGACGCCAGCGTAAAGCAGTGGCATTGGCAGCCAAGTTTTGATTCTCGTGTCTGAGAATTTGGGCGAACTCATTTGTGGGGTTTCCATTTTCCTAATTATCTTTTTTTTTACTTCTTGTTAGTCTTAAACCTCACATTCCTTTTGTTTTGTTTCTAAACTTCACATTCTTTCGGCTCGCCTATCCTACGAGGTGGCTCGTAGCTTCGTAATCTCAGCAACAGTTATATTTTCTTTTAAATAAAAACTAATTATTTGTAATACAAGATGATGGGCCGAGAAAAAGAGCAAAAAAAAACATTATTGTGTACTTTTATCTGTCAAGATAATTGCAATGTAGAAGAAATGACAACAATGTTCTCCATTGGAAGCAAAAGAGACAGAAAAAAACAATGGTTGATTGTACCATACAACATACTATTGCATATTGGTTATTTATTATATAAATATATTATCCACCGGAAGAATTGTTTATGCAACCGTTGACTGCCGCCAGCCGCCGCCGCTATCTACGCCGTCTTTCCTTTCTGAAGCAAAAGAAAAACCCATTCCTCACATTAATCCTCAAATTGTATAAAATATTAACATTTTATTAATCCACATTTTTAAGAAAATGACTATGAATAATGAAACTGACCTTTTTGTCTTCTTCGATCTTGGCCTTAATGATAGAGTAGAGTGCAACACCAGCAATGGCTATTCCAGTTCCGATACCTGTCTGCGTCGATATCTTGTTTCCTGCATATGAATAATCATTTCAAAGTACATTAGTTATTCCATTTTTCTAACCTCAGAAAGGTGAAAAGACTTGTAATCTCTTACCGAAGATAACGATGGAGAAACCGATCACGAACACACGTTTCAGAACGTTACCAACAGCATGAGTCAATGGTGCAACCCTCTCCAAGGTATTAGTAGCCAACTGCAACCGTACGTGGTTTTCTTAAGTGTAAGATTAAAGCTGGAAAGTTTGGAAACTTTAAATTTACATTACCTGATTGTAGAGATGGTAAAACATTCCAACCCAGAAGAGATCGTGATGAACTTAGTCATTCCCACTTTAGCAATCGCGTCGCTGAAACCGTGTTTCAACAGTTGTGGCCCTTCAACCTAACCATTAGATAAACCAATAGCCCTAGTAAATAAATTGCTTGGCTCACACGTTACTAGTGAGTAATAATTTGAATGGATTCAAAAGACTTAACGATGATGGCAGGAGGAATGCAGACGATGAGAGCGATGATTGAGATGTAAGCGTAGACATTTGTACTGTCCATATCAGTCTACAAAAAAAAAAACACAGTCCGATTCTCAACATGGAAACTTGAGAGACTTATAATAAGGAGCGTGAAGAAGAGGATTAAGAACCATGGCTTTCTTGGAGAAGATGCTTCGGTAAGTGAAAGAGATGTTCGAGATCATTGCGCTGATGAATCCAAGCCAGTTGAATGATAACTCAGTAAGCGAAGCCATTGCAACTCCTGCGATTTTGTTTTTAAGATTAGTACAAAAACTTGGGACACAAGAAACATAAGAAGTGATTCAGAGTGGTTACCGAGTACAACAGGAGCTAAGGACAACCATAGTGTAATGGGGATTGATTGTCCAAGAAGGAACTGAGAAGCAGACGCATTGAAGAATGGCTCGAGTGCTACGTTTTGGACAGGATAAATGTTAGGTTTTGTTAAATATAGATTTGTATCAAATGGTTTAGAAAAGAAATTAACCTTTGATGGTGTGAGTGAAGGAGACAGCGACGGCAGCGAAGGAAACGTTGCTAGTAATATGGCCTATGGCGTGACAGACTGCAACTGGTATCAATACCTTGAGGAGGTTCGAGTCAATTGGCTGTAATAGACATAAACCAGGGTTAAGAAAGGAATAACGTAGAAAATATCCATCGGGCGTTTGGTCTAGTGGTATGATTCTCGCTTTGGGTGCGAGAGGTCCCGAGTTCGATTCTCGGAACGCCCCTCTTGTTTTTTCCGTTTTGCATATAACGAACAAACTAATGAAAACTGTAATAATGAGCTATGAAGTGAAAAACTTACGGCACGTTTAGGAAGGCCCACGGACCAGCTCGCCAAGCAGTAGACTACTCCAACAAACAAGTGAACAGCCGAAACAAAACTGAAAACAAAAAATACGAAAGTTAATTTATATTTCTTTTTTTTTTAAGAACAAAAAGTTCTCGTGATTTTTATGTAATGCTAAGTTAATTCAAAATAAAAAAAAATGTAATTTGTTTGGGTGTTACACGAAATTATAGAACTTTTAAAAAAGAACTTCGAAATTGTATCTAACTTTGTGACTTCATGATTATTTGTTTCATGACAATGTAAAATCAGTTTAATCAAAATTGCAGTAAAAGAAAAGAACTTTTAACAAGAGAATATTAAATCAAGAAAACAAAGAACCATGTCTGAATTGGACCAGCACAATGGATTCTCTTGAGATAGATCACAACAATATTCGGATTCGACTCTAAAATTGGACCAAAGCTATATGATTCGATCATATGTAAACCGAAACTTTTAAAACATTTACAATAATTTACAGATAATCAAATGGAGATACAAAAATATTAGATACCAATGTAATTTACTTATGTCAAAAATAATGAAATGTATTTAACTTACTAGGGATAGGGGAAGTAATTATAGATCTTCTTGTTGAGGATGTTGAAAATTACGTTCAAAAAGTACCTGTAATAAATCAACAAGGGGTAAAACAGTCAAATTGGTAAAGCCACTTATGTAATAAGCGCATGAGTGACACGTACCACATGAAGAAGAAGAATCCGGTGACAAGCCACGGATACTTCCCGAGGAATCCAACTTTGGTCTCCCTGCAAACAAAACGAGTCAGATCACACGAGTCAAACGAGTCAACACCGAGCGAGCAAGAAACGGACCTCATTGCTTACCCAGCTGAATCACCACCTTCGGCAGCGGCGGCTCTAACCGGCTTCAGAATCTCTCTCTTTTCCGGCGAGCTGTCGAGGAGTAGAATCGGTCGGAGCTGACGGCCGGAGATCAGGTTCCCTCCCTCTCCGATTGACCCGATCGGCTTAGCGAGAGCCGTGAACGAAGACGACACAGTGCTGAACTGGCGGTGGATCGCTCCGATTGGTCGCCTCAGTTTCGGTAGTCCGGTGGCCGATGCGGTGGCGCGTAACAGCACGCGTGACTCCATCTTCGAGATTGATTCAGTGGTTTTTGGAACGATGAGTTGTGATAGTGAGAGGGAAGGCGTATGGTTTTCGCGTATTTCAAGAGTGGATACTTTGTGATCAGGTGGTTTCGCGGTCTGTATGTTATGGTGGGGTCGCAGTGTAATATGATCCAACGGTTGGTAGTAATGAGATTAGATAAGAATCCTGAGTTTATTGGCTTAGATTGGATGACGGTAGGACCCATCTTATCTTAAGTGTATGGCTCAAGAGACAGAGTGAGTATTAGCCGTCTGAATTTCCACATCATCATCATCTCGTCTATTTGTTTCGTATAATGTTTTGTTCTTTTCAGTTTTAATATTATAGTAATAATGTTAATATAAATTTCTGTAGATATTTTTCCTCTTATTAACATTGAATCTATGAACGTGACAGAGTCACAAGAAAGTTGATTTCTTTCTAAAAGTTTAGTGATTTTGAAGGTATGAATATTGACGATAATTTCCTTCCTTTTATAGTTTTATTGGTTACAGGTCGGCATTGATTTCCATCATCTGTGTTTCATATACTTTCCTAGATTTTAAAATATTTTATCAAATTACTCTCTTTTTATGCTATACATTTTTATGTTCTTAAAAAATAAACAAGACACCTATAACTAAAAATAATAGTTAAAATCTCAAATATATGGAAATTTAAAAAGAATGTTAAGGATCTCGAGTTCTATACAACGAACACACCTCTCAAGTTGCAACACTCCAAGAACAAAAAGAAGTAGAAGAAGAATGAACAAGAATACACAAGAGATTATATGAATTCAGGCCCTCAAAGATTGAGTAAAAACCTACGTCTCGACAGGTGATTGACCAGTATTTCACTATCTTCTTCTCGATTACAAGAATAGCAAAACTCTCAAAGGATCCTTCTCTTGCTCACGCATGAATAAGCTCACGAGGGATTAACCATATGTGCCCTATCATATCATAGAGTCTATTACACATATTAAGTCGGTATAACATAACCGTAAACCATGTGCTAATCGCTTTGATGAACCGGACGAACCATCCTCTTCAATATTGATAACCCAATTGACATAACCAATCGCGGTTTAAGCTAACCCGATATGATTTCATCACCAAAGCACTACAAAACCCCACCTAGATGACATCAATCTGCCTTAGCTCCTTAATATGGCAAAACACATGCACTCCAAGCCCTAAGGCTTCATCTCAGTGACTTGCCACGCAAGTAGGGTTAACGCCTTCTTAAAATTTTCAACTGGAAGAACCTTGTTAACATATTTGCAGGGTTCTTCACCGTAGCAATCTCCATCACCTTGTGCAATTATATCTCTGATAAAATGCATCTTCCTGCTTATGTGTTTTGTCCTCTCATGATTGGACATTGTTCTTTGCTAAACAAAGAGCACTTTGAGAGTCACACCACACGCTAACACTCTCTTGTCCATAGCCAAACTCTCCAATCAAACCTTTGAGCCAGATACCTTTTTTTATTGCTTCAACCAATGCCATATATTCAGCTTCAGTCGTCGATAAAGCCACTACACCCTGTAACCCGGACTTCCAATAAATAGCATTTCCACCCGTAGTGAACACATAACCAGAGATAGACCTTCTTCTGTCTAACCCAGATGAGAAATCTGAATCACACTACCCTTCAATTCTGAACTTTTTCTTCTTCTTGGAAACCAACTTTAAGTCATGAGTTCCTTTCAAATATTTGAACACCCATTTCACATCAGACAAATGAATAGAGCTTGGATTACTCATGAATCGACTTATCAGTCCCACTACATAAGCTAAGTTACATCTTGTTCATATCATCGCGTACATAATTCTCCCAATAGTGTTAGCATATGGTACATCATCTCCCACTGGTTCTTGCCCATCACCATCTTTGATCACATATAGCTTGAACTGAGCTTGATATAATTGTGTTTTTCACATCATTGTATATATGTTTTTATTTGATTCAAGACTCTAAACCGTGTTAGTCTAGTCCTGTGGTCTTTTTCAGTTGAGTTGATGAAGATAAGAAGGACACATGAAGGAGTGTTTTTGAGTATCCTGCGGAAACTCAAGAAGAAAGTCCGGACTGTTCTCAGCGAACAGGCGGACGGGTGATCCCGATGATGTTCAGACGAATTGGAATCATTTGGGATTAGCCTGTAGCCTAATTTTCTTCTACCTATTGGCGCCTCCTATAAGACCTCTCTATTATTTTTCTATTTTTTTCTCTTACCAGTTTTGACAAGAGACCTAGACTTGTTTGGCGATTTGTTGTAAGGGAGAAGGCTTCTTTTCTAGAGAGATCATCCTGAACCTTTGTTTTTCTCTTACTTATGCAGTTTATTTAGATTTATGTCTTTGTTTCACTCATCTGTGAGTAGTCATTGGCTCGCTAGGTTTTAGGTATTGATAAAACGAGCCAAACATAGATAAGTAGCATTCATTCAGTTGGATCTCTTCATTCATATTAAGGTGCTATTTGCTTCTGCATTACCTTGATGCATTTAATGTTAGAGTCTGTTGTCATTTGTGATCGACGCTCTAGCGTACACGACGCAGGAGATAATGACCTATATTGAATCGAGCTTATACTGTCTGTTAATCAGCGAGAGTATATTATTAGAGTGCATATAAGTGAACTAGATCGGACACGAAGCTCTAACGCTTGCAGCCGCCTGCTGCTGATGCCACAGAGCGACGCAGCCTGTAGTGATTGCCGTACCGGCTGCGCAGGGATCCATCACCGGACGTCAGTGGTTGGATGTCAGTGAGAGAATCGATGTTCTATGATGTGTAAACGCTGTGCTTGAAATAATTGTTTGGCTAAATCAAGTACGCCGCATTAACGCTATGGTCGAGCTTGTCATATCAAATAGCTTAAACACTCTTTATTTACCTTGTGCATCTTAAGGGTCACCTATCTTATAAAACCATATTTCTTCCTTAGCTTGATATTTAAAAACTCATAGAAATAAGTGTAGACTGGTCGCTCTGGATTGAATCTAAAGTACTATATATTACACTGTTAACTTGAGCAGTGCTAAGGATGTCATTTTTAGTGTAGTCAGAGCTCCAGTGGGAGTGAGTACTACCTTTTCTCTTTCACCGAATATTTGAAAGCTTGAAGAATCTTACTTGACATATCGCTGATTGGAGACTAGTGATAGTAACGCCTGTCCACCTTCTAGATTCTGCTCTCTATGTCCAATACCCAGAATCCTTCTTGTAGGACTTAAATCTTTTGCATTCAAATCTGCTTGCTGAACAACTCTTTAACATGTATTGATCTCGTTTGCATAGTCTTAGCGGCAGTAAGCATGTCGTCAAACATAGCAGAAGAAGGTCAAATCTGTTAACTCATGTCTTTGTGTCTACTTGATATATTGCACGACAATGATCATTCATTCACTTCTTTGAAAGCCTTGAGCTAAGCAAGCGAAACTGATCAAGTCAGCAATTATTCCTAAGTGCATGTCTAGACGCTGTGCTTAAGCCGCATATAGTAATGATTTGTCGAAAGTTTGCAAACGTATTTCTCCTCCCTTGTAACAATCATATCCGGCTGGCAGGCTGCTCATATAGATTTCTTCTTCTATAATCGCGATGGAATGCAGTCTTACGTCAAAGCTGCTCGTATTCGAACTGCAATGTCTTCTTTCACTGTAATTGCAAGTAATAGTCTTATGGATAACGATGCTTTTACAACTAGAGTGTAGAAGCACCTCTTTATAGATCGAGATGTCACGCTGCATAGACGTCTGTGAGTAGATTGGGCGTACTAATGCTTGATGACTTATAATGAGGCTGTCGCTCTCACTCCAGTATCCTTCTTGGTTTTTTGAATCGGTAGATCCCATTTGCATCAATAATCCTTGCCTGTTTCACTCAGTCTTCTTAAAAAGTTCCATGTCTTATTAGATCACCGGTAAAGAGACTTCATTTTTCCTCTGCATCCATTTGCGATTCATTCCATGAGTTGCACTATCATTTTGTTTCAATTGCTTGCTTAGATAGTTCCCCGTTGGTTCATCTAAGACTTGCGCTTAGCAGCAGCTGCGACTAAATGAAATGTCTGGGCGCAGTCATAGCCAGCTCGGTAGCCTCGCTGGAGCGTTATTATCTCTCGTCTTGTGCTATCCCTTGTCTATATTATATGTTCTCTTGAGTCTCGGTGTGATGCAGTAGTTTGTATCCTACCTTCAGTCACTAAGTCAGAGTCGATTTCAGCAGCACATAGTATCTCGTGAATGGTCTTGGTGTTCTAACACTCTTTGCGGGCCTTCTTAGTGGTCTCAGTTTCAAGTGTTACAGACACTTCTCATCTCTGTAGTCTTTGAAAGCACACTTGGCTTCCGCGGTCAGTTTTGCACTTCATCTTTGTAGAACTCTTCCTGCAGTAAAGGTATCACTATTTCTTAATGATCAAACCACTTATACATTTCCTTTCACTAGAAGTCACAGGATCTTGTATCCTTTTGACGAGCCAAGCATGTTAGTGGGCTCAAATGATGCACTCCTTTTTTACAACACTCTCGCTTTAGCTTTCGCTATGATTCCTTGTGAATGAAAGCTATAGACCGAACTGCTTCTTTCTAATGATGTTAGTAAGGCTTGGTTTATTTCGCTAAATCCATGATTTCTGTCAAGAGTGATTACTATCATAGCAGTATGAGGGAGCTTCTGTTGATATGATATATTGACATGTTGTGATCCAGCCTCTACGCATAAATTTTTGTCCTCAAGACAAGACTCATGTCAAAGACACCGTTACTGGCTCCAGTCATTATAGTATGGTCATGCGCTCTGCAACACCATTTTGGTTTTCGTGTGTAGGCGCATATCTGTGTCTTTCTATATCGCTAATGTTGAATTGCTATCAAATGTCAAGTGCGATTACAGAATTGGTAGTGCATTAGTCTGTCGCTTCAAACACTTCAATTTCTTTACTGTATGCTGATTCTCGAACCAGTTTCTTCATTCACAAAACTATATTCAAAAGTGCTACACTCTTGGCAGTCATGAAAGAAAGCCCAAACGGCTTCTCGTGTAGGAGTCATAAGATTAGCGGAGAGGAAGTACAGATTGTTCTTTGATATCGCTGGTGTGACATTTTGAGGACCCGCAGATCACATGACATCAAAACTTGAGAGCTCACGCTAGAGTTGTGTATTTCCAATGTGAATGCCTTAGTCTTTTGTGTGTTTCTCATTGTTACAGCAATTTTTGCATAGAAACCCTCAGTATCACCACATGGCTTCCTTTTATCGCAGTAATTGTCCTGCTTCTCTAGCGCAAGATTGTAGGTTTTTCAAACTGATAGTGCCTTAGAGTGCCTGTGCATACTCGGTTTCATCCTTTTATCCGATTTCGGCATGCACATTGTTGTGTTTTTCCAATCTGCATTACCACAGTTTCTCCATCAACAAATACACAGTTCGCAGAAAATGTTTCTCTTGTATAATGCTAGTCTAGCCATCACTTGTAAAACTAGTTTTTACTCTATCCACGCAGCATGATCAAAGCCGTAGTCTTTCGATGTTCTAGTAGAGATATAGTGTTGCTGTTTAGTTTAGGAACGCAGTACTTGACATTGCTGCAATGACTTTCACTCGTCCAGCTATACGGCTTTAGATATTGTATTGATCCAACTCTTGCACATCCAACTAGAAGTCATGCTCCTGATCATTACTTTTTCTAAATTTACTGCTTCAAATGTCTGAACGCAGTCTCTTTGCGTGAGGTCATATTATAGAGAGCAATCAGTAGTCTTTATAACGCATTTTTTGCCTGATGCCATGTATCATGAGACCGTCAACGTGTGCATCAGATTACTACATGATGCTTCAGCCACTTTCTTCGCTTCTAGCCGTTTTCTTCGTCAGAGCATAGCATATTCTCGCAGCCTTCTTGTGCCCTTATTTGCTTGTTACCTGGTGATTCTCTCTTGCTCTAAAGTTTACCTGCTTGCAACATACGCATCTCCACTCCTGTGCCGTAACAATTGAGATCTTTCTTCTCTCGTGCATATTCTATCTCCTTTGACTTTGCGCACTTCGTAAGCACGCTCAATGGTTTAACATATTCTCTTTTGTACTCAACGTGCTCTTGAAGAGAGATATACCTGCGATGTAATGTAGTGTAGTAACAAGGTATTGCTTGAACTTCATTCGGTAACATCTACCTTCATGATACTTGCAATCCGGCAGATACAGCTTAAGAAATCATCATATATGATCTACTTGACTTTGATTCCGCCATTCTAAAAGTGATACTCTGAACTTATGGTTTCTCATATGGATTCAATTTAGGAGAGTCCTTTAATTGTTATAACCTTTGAGAGTAGCGTCTGCAGTTCGAAGCTGCGGTGTGGTATGCAGTCATATAAGCTTTCGTCGAACATAATGATGTTACAATTAGTATTCATGATCAACATGTTCATCTCGCCGTTCTCAGCTCGCTCAAGGTCTGCTTGACTTCTTCTGTCTTCAATCTTTGCTTGATATGGTATCTGGATATTCTTCTTGTCTTTATCGTGTGCATGGATTTCTGGGTTATCTTTTCTTCAAGATGCATCCTTCAATTCCAGATGCGATAGGTGAGTTCTACAGCATTTGCTTCTTCCACATTGAGAAGTCACCTTATTCCGTCTAAATGGATCGCGCAACTTGTACTTTGCGATTTTTGCACATCGAGATTGCGCGCTGCATCTAAGCTCGCGATAAGACCTGGCTCTGATAGCGAACTTGGTGCGCTTGTGTGTTAGGTACTCTCGGTAGTGGCTGCTATACTATTACGAAACGAACTACATATACCATCTTTCATTTTTCAAAACTACAGGACAAAGAAGAAGAGTTGAACTATTAGAGAAAGATATGACACTAGAGATGATATATCGAGTCGCCCCAAAACCCTTAAAATCCCCTTAACGTTCTTTTGCTGACTTGGTGATTGGCCAGTTTAATCAAGCCTCTCTTCTCTACGATTACAGAATAGACAAACATACTTGGTGCTCGAATAAAATTCCCCTTCTTGCTGTTGCTCACTCTATGTAACCAAGAGGGCCCTCAGTGCCTTTCAAGCAATGTGAGAGGGGAAGATTAAATACCACATGTGCTTTCTATTTATAATCATGAGTCTCTATTTACGAAACATATTAAGTAGTCTTGTGTAACATAATCTGCGTCCATAATAACCATGAGCTAATCGCCTTGCTGAACTTCGGTGACATAACCATCGTCCTCTTGACAATCTTGGACTTGATTAAAGCTGTCCAGATTGGAAGCATAATCAGTTGCGTTAAGAGCTAACCGGAATGATTTCCATCACCAAAGCAGCAACAAAGGATATAATTAATTTTAAATAAATATAAATATAAATATATATAAATATATAAATATAAATACATTTTTATTTTTAAGCGTTTGGAGAATCCATAAATGTGAAAACATAAATAATAATAGTCGTTTTTCTTTTTACATCAAAAGTTATTAAGTTACTGCAACTAGAGAAAGATATGCACAATTTAAATTGGATATAAAAAAACAAAACAATAGAGATCTTTATAGATAAACCTTTCAGTCTAGCTAATGATGAAAATTTAGTTTTCAAAGAATGTAAGAATTTTTGAAAGTTTGGAATCGTCCTTGGAAAGTTCTTATCTCTCATCCATTGAGTTGTAATGTTTGGCCATTTTGTATGTAGGTCCTTTTATCATCATCGATCTTATATTTATATTCTATTCTGAAGGTTTGATCATGTTAAATTTGAAGCATATTTCCATTGTCTATCTCACGGTTCCAACTCTGTATATGGTCCCTATCAAGTTTGGGTGCTAAAATGCTATCTTTCTCCAAAAACGCTAGTAATATATATAGCGTGAATGTGTGATACATACTGAATTATAGTTTTGTTTATATATGTAGTAATACTTGAACTATATCTTATTGTGTGGCCTATAGATCGCTCAAAGACTCTATAAGCTGCGCATCAGAAAAGCCGTCGTTTCTTCTTCCCCATTCTATGCGACTTAATTTAAGTGGCACATCTGGTTATCGATTCTTCTCGCTCCGGCGACTTGATTCACATTCAAGCTCTTAACGAGTTTCATTGCTGCTTCATTCAATTCCATTGAGTTATTGAGAAAGGTCATATAGCAAGAGAAGTGTTTTTGGAATCAACGGCCACAGTGAGTATTTTCAGAGACGCTAGAGAAAAATGTTTGTATGATTTTTTCATGTCCCTGTTGATTACTCTCTACTGTTACGTAAACTTTGATAATCAAATGATATATCTGCTCGTATTGTGATAGAATTTGTGTACTTGAGGCTTTTAGAACACTAGTGGCCCAGCGCGCCAAGAGCCTATTTGGTTCACCATCAGATGTAGATCCATCATCGCATAGAGTATGAAAGATTTTCTATGTTCAGTCATTCAAAGTACAACTCACACTGGATGGTTCATCTGGATGACTTTTTAAATTTTAGGCTTCATTTTAAAGTTTATTCAGCTAATCAATTGTTTCATCTCGATAGAGAGACTGGTTATGTCACATGATAGTATTGTCTATTATATCTTTTATATAATTCACAATTAAAGACATAAACCTATATCGTTTGTCACTCACGACAAAAAGGACACACCGCATTTTCTCACTGAAAAATAAAAATATTTTTTCCGCCAAACCTATAAAACACATTTTTCCGTCAAATCGGAACGTATTTTTTGCCAGGAGCGCGACACAAAACTGCATTTTCCCGCACATAACACAAATGCATCTTCCCTCCAAAACAACATTTCTATACTGCAAGACCGTAAATAACACTTCACCCTCCAAAACGTAAATGCATTTTCCCGCCAAAAAAACTCATTTTCTTGCCAAACCCACAAAAAGATTTTCTTGCCAAAACACAAAAATGCATTTTCCTGCCAAAAATGCAAAAAACCCATTTTTCCCCAAAAACCCGCAAAACGCATGTTCCAGCCAAGACGCAAAATGCATTGTATCCAGCCAAAACTTCAAAATGTATTTCGCAAAAAGAAAAACTATTTTCTGCCAAAAAGACAAAAACGCTTTTTCATCAAAACCCGTAAAATGCATTTTCCTCCAAAACCGCAAATGTATTTTCCCGCCAAAAACAATATTTTCTCACCAAAAAGAGAAAAACCCATTTTCCAGCCAAACCGACAAAACGTAAAAATGCAATTTTTTTGCCGAAAACCAACAAAACACATTTTCTCGCCAAAACCCCGAAAATACATTTCCCACAACCCGCAAAAGGCATATTCCCACCAAAAAATTGAAAAAGTATATCGCCCCTGTGACCCGATCGTAGGATGACGGAATATGACACGGTCGGTGTTCCTTTAAAGCGACCCGA
>CAJHQP010009382.1:0-22652 GCA_905132765.1 Moricandia arvensis
ATCTTATCATCCCTCTTGTGTCACTAATCGATCCACAACCTTGAAGAACTTGAGTCTGTGATTCGTTCTTGCAAGGATCTATCCATCCCTATCAACCAAAGAGCATCCTAGGGACGCATCCAAGGGGGAGACAAGCTGTGAAATAAGAAGAAGGTTCAAATGGAACCAATTGAGTGTGAAGCAGGAAAGGAGTGGCGCCCTTCCTGGCCAATAAAGTTATCTAAACCTAGGCTGGATTGCTTGTACTCTTTTTCCCTATAATTAAGTTTTTAATGAGGCAAGTAATCTCAGTTCCAAACTTGTTCAAGGATTCCTATGGTCAGGCTTGAGGGGGAGTGTTGAAATAATGAAAGAAAGAGAAGAAGAGAAGAAGAGAAGCAAACTGGATTAAGGTTCAAACCGGGATAACAAAGTAAGAAGATTTGAAGCTCCCTACAGCTCATCAAAAACAGAACCATACTTGACTTGCAAGGCAAGGAACTAGTGGGGAAGACCTTTTCGACGTGGCTGAAGTTCCAGAAGTCAAGGAAATTCAGTTTGAATCCAATTGGATTAATCTGGGTTGAATTAAGCAAGAAGGCACATGGGGTGCATAAAGAGTTGTGTAGACATGTAACTATCACCAAGGAAGGCTGTGCCTCTCCTCCTGTCTCTTTCTCCTCCTCTGAACATGCCAGTCTGTCCACACCAGCCTGCTCTACAACAGTCTGTCCACACAAGCCTGCTCTACACTAGTCTTTCCAGCCAGTTCTGAATCATCTTTCCATACAATATTATTAGTTTAGTTTCCTCTTATATTGTTAGTTTAATGTGTTTGTAGTCTTGTGAGTTGCTTGTGTCCTGGCTATAAAGCCCTCACATGTAATCCACGAAATCTCCAAGGAGCATTGAGCCTCCTCCTTTACTTATTCTCTGGTTCACAATCTCTCATACACTCTCATATTCTCTCTAAGTCTCATACACTCTCTCATACTCAGAAACTGTCTAAAACTCTCTATGATCTCTTATACTCTCTGAAGTGAGAGCTAAATCTCTCCATCACCAAATCTCCCATTCTCTGGTTCATATACTCTCTCCCATTCTCTGGTTCATATACTCTCTCAGGTCTCTTACTCTCTTCTCACACGAGCTCACACTCAACCACACTCTCAAACACCCTCATTCTCTGTCTTTCATACAATCTGTCTAGCAGGATTATTATCTTTGTCACTCAACCATTCTTGTTACTCTCTGAAATCTTTAGAGAGTAAGAGAATAGAGATGAATGTTTAGACACAATCAAAGAGAAACTAAGAGAATAGAGAGATTAGGAACAGATTTATGTGAGGAACCATTTCGGCCAAGAGAGAAAATAAAGAAGAGAACTGATTGATTGTTATTGATACTCGACATGTTCAATATATAGAGGGATTACAAGGGTTTTCAGAAAGCAAGGAAGAGCAAATATGTGGACAGAAAAGAGTAGGCGTGCTTTCTTTCAAACGGTCGACCAAGGGGAACCACAAGAAGAGCATCAGCGTCTTTGGAAGAGGCTGATCCCTTTCCAGCCTGTCCGCGCCTTATCCACACTCCTTTTTACCGGATAGACCAGGGGAAGGCACGGTAAGTGTCCCTGGTTACTTCTTGTTTTACACGGATGGAGTTTTACCTTTGGTTGAGTGTTTTGGTTTGACCATGATCTGTACGGCATGTACGGCCTGTACGGACATGGTCGACACAAAACCTCTCCAATCTTTTCTCCTCCTCTTATCCTTCTTAACCCATACTCCTCTATCAATCCTCAACTCAACACTCCCACTCAAGCTTGACCATGTTGAACAAGTCAAGCTTGGAAGGCTATGAGGTCTTCCTCATTAAAAACCTCACCAAGGAAAACCCTTTTGGGATAAAACCTTGATGAGGGAAAAAGAGTAAAGACCCCATAGCAGGGGATTAGCTGAGTTGGGTAAGATCAATGAGTCCCAATCGGCCATGGATGGACTCCATTGTCTTTTGTCTAGCTGCCTTAGTGAACACATCGGCAAGCTGATCCTCACTCCTAGTATAGCAAAGTAAGATCACCCCTAACCCAATCATCTGCCTCACCTTGTGGCAATCAACCTCAATGTGCTTTGTCCTCTCGTGGAATACTGAGTTGGTGGCTATGTGGATAGCTGCTTGATTGTCACAATGCATTGTCATTGGAGTGGACTGCTCAATACCAAGGTACTTCAAGATGCCTTTTATCCAGACAAGTTCATTTGTCAACTTCAGCATTGTTTTGTACTCAGGTTCAGCACTGGAGCAAGACACCACCTTCTGCTTCTTGCTCTTCCATGTAACAAGGTTCCCTCCAATGAATGTGCAGTAGCCAGTAGTGGACTTCCTATCTGCTCTATCACCAGCCCAATTCGCATCACAGTAACCCACCACTTCAGTGTTGTTGTTGCATCCCATCCATACTCCTTGGCCAGGTGAACCATTCAGATAGCTCAGGATCCGTTCCACCATGTTCCAGTGGTGCTCCTTTGGGATTTGCATGTGTTGGCTTACCTGGTTCACAGCAAAACAAATATCAGGACGGGTGATAGTTAAGTATATTAGCTTACCCACTAGCTTTCTGTAAAGCTTTGCATCATGGAATGGTTTGCTATCCTCTATCTCCCCCTCACGAGGAACCTTGTACCCATCCTCCATAGGCATCCTTGCTGTCTTCCCTCCAAGTTTACCTGCATCTTTCAAAAGATCAAGAGTATACTTCCTTTGGGACATGAACAACCCTTCCTTGGATCAACAAATCTCAATTCCAAGGAAGTATTTCATTTCCCCCAAGTCTTTAATTTCAAAAACAGATTTGAGGTAATCCTTAGTACCCTTAATATTCACTTTTGATTTAGTGAGTGTAAAGGCACGAGTTTAAGAGAGAAACAGATTGATTGTATGAGAGATTAGAGAGATTAGAGAGAATAAAGAGAATAAAGAGAGTAACGAGAGAGAGAGAGAGAGGTTTAAACTCGGTTAATTGATGAAAATGAGAGAGTTACAACATATATAGAGTCAGATACAAGGGTTTTCGTGGAGGAATCAAAAGATGCTTTGGTATCTTCTTTTCTAGCCACATAAACTCCTTTTAGCTCCTTCCTTGCTGGCCACAAAAGCTTCTTTTACTTTCCAGCTGTGCCAGCATGTCCAAGACTCTCTCCTTATCCTTTCCAACGTCTATAGCAAGAGGATAAGGGTAAAGGTAACTTCTTCTTGATAGAAAAGTTACCCGGGTAACTTTGGTAAGTTTTGGTTGAGGTTTGGTCGACCCGGAATGGTACGGCCTGTACGGCTTGTACGGCCTATACGGCCTGTACGGCCTGGTCGATCCAAACTCTCCCAAAACCTTCCCAAATCTTCCTTCTCTTCAGCCACATCAAACCCCACATAACTTCTCTTTATGTACTCACTCATTTCAACACTCCCCCTCAAGCTTGACCATGTGGAACAAGTCAAGCTTGGAATGCCATGAGATCTTCCTCATTAAAAACCTTACCAAAGAAAACCCTCCTTAGGGATAAAACCTTGATAAGGAAAAGAGTAAAGACCCCATGGCGAGGGGGTCAGTTGTTTGGAGTGAGATCAATGAGTCCCAACCTAGAAAGGATGGAATCCATTGTCTTTAATCTCGCAGCCTTGGTGAACACATCAGCAAGTTGATCCTGACTCCTTGTATAGCATGGCAATATCACACCTGATACAATCATCTGTCTCACCTTATGACAATCAACTTCTATGTGCTTTGTTCTCTCATGGAAGACTGAGTTAGACGCAATGTGAATTGCTGCTTGATTATCGCAGTGCATTGTCATGGGAGTGGTCTGTTCAATCTCCAGATGCTTCAGAATGCCCTTGATCCGTACCAACTCGTTTGTCAACTTCAACTTAGCCCTATACTCAGCCTCAGCACTTGAACAGGAAATAACCTTCTGCTTCTTACTCTTCCAAGTAACCAGGTTCCCTCCAATGAATGTACAATACCCAGTAGTTGATTTCCTATCAACTCTATCTCCTGCCCAATCAGCATCACAATACCCAACTACTTCTATACTGCCATTGCATCCCATCCACACTCCTTGTCCAGGCGTGCCACTCAAATACCTTAGTATCCTGTCAACCATCTTCCAGTGATGGACCTTTGGATCCTGCATATGCTGACTTACTTTATTCACTGCAAAACATAGATCTGGTCTTGTGATAGTCAAGTAGATCAGCTTCCCAACCATCTTCCTGTATAACTTAGCATCCTCAAACAACTGGTTCTCTTCAATCTCCCCCTCAAGTAGAACCTTATACCCCTCTTCAAGAGGTGTCTTGGCTATCTTTCCTCCAAGCACATCAGTCTCCTTCAACATATCCATCGTATACTTCCTTTGAGACATAAACAAACCCTCCTTAGATCTGCATATCTCAATCCCCAAGAAATACTTCATCTCTCCCAAATCTTTGATATCAAACACTGACTTGAGAAACTCCTTAGTAGCTTTAATCCCAGCCTTATCACTTCCTGTGATGATCAAATCATCCACATACACCAATATCACAATGATCCCTGATGGAGTAACCAGAGTGAAGAGGGTGTGATCTAGTTCAGACTTTCTGAACCCTCTCCCATTTAGAGTTGTACTCAGCTTTCCATACCAGGCTCTAGGTGACTGCTTTAACCCATATATAGCTTTCTTCAATCTCAACACATTTCCTGGTTTCACTAGATGCTCAAGACCAGGGGGCGGCAGCATATAAACCTCATCTTCAAGCTCACCTTGCAAGAAAGCATTCTTCACATCCATCTGCCATAAGTCCCACTCTAGGTTTGTAGCAATAGACAATACAATCCGAACTGTGTGAAGCTTAGCTACAGGAGAAAATGTATCAATGTAATCTTCACCATAAGTCTGTGTAAAGCCTCTTGCTACTAACCTGGTCTTCTTCCTATCAATCTGCCCATTTGCACGGTATTTGATTGTAAATATCCATCTACTAGTCACAGCCTTCTTCCCCTTAGGTAGCTCACTCTCATACCATGTGTCATTTCTGATCATTGCATCCCTTTCATTACCCACTGACTCTCTCCATTCTTTATCCTTCATGGCTTCTTCATAGGATCTTGGAACCTCATTCTCATCCAAGTTACACATAAACACCATGTGTTCTTCTGGATACTCTGCACAGGAACACACGACTTGAGAAGGATGCTTCACAGCCTAGGCATTGTAGTACACTCTCGTGTTTACCCAGTTGGAAGGATCCCTCCTAACCCTTGTGCTCATCCGCAAAGGCTGAACCTCTTCTTGAACTTCTGGAGGTGTCTCATTTACCTCCTCTCCACTAGACTGATCCAAATTCTTAGCCTCATGTGTCACCTCTTGATCATGATGACCTGAATCCTCTTGATGCTGCTCCTACACTTCTGATTCAGACTCTTCTCCCCCCTCATGATCAAGAGGGGTTGTTCCTTCAGTTCCTCTAGCTTGATCAGAAGGAGGAGTGCCCCTTATCCCTTCATCTTGGGACATGTTTACCCCAAGCTTCTCCAATAAGAACTTCAGATTCAATGCCTTATCCTCTGGTTCTTTAGACATGTCTTCTAAGTCTTCCCATTTCTTTTCCTCATAATACCCCTTTGCCTCCATGAACTTCACATCTCTGGAAACAAACACTCTCCTTGTCACTGGATCATAGCACTTGTACCCCTTTTGAGTTACTGAGTAACCAATAAACATAGCTTTAGTACTCTTTGCATCCAACTTGTTCCTCTGCTCTCCAGGAATCAAGACATAGCACCGACACCCAAACACTCTCAAATGATTTATATATGGCTTGGTTTTGTTCAACACTTCATATGGGGACAGATTCTTCAATATCTTGGTTGGAATCCGGTTGATAAGGTAGCATGCATTCTGAACTGCATCACTCCAAAATCGCCTAGGGACATTAGCATGGTACATCATGGATCTAGCAACCTCCATAAGATGCCTATTCTTCCTCTCAGCAACTCCATTCTGCTGTGGTGTGTACGGACAACTCGTCTGATGCACTATACCATGCTTGGCCAAGTGATTCTTGAAGGCATGACTAGTGTATTCTCCACCATTGTCTGACCTTAGTACCTTCACAGTAGCATTGTAATGATTAGTAACATATGCTTGGAAGTTTACAAAGGCCTCTAACACTCTATCCTTAGATGGAAGCAATGTGATCCAAGTATACTTAGACTTCTCATCAATAAACGTCACAAAATACTTCTGATTATCCCTAGACACACATGGAGATGTCCACACATCAGAGTGTACTAGATCAAAGCAGTTTTCATATATAGTCTCTGATGTTGGAAACACAGTCCTACAATGCTTTCCTAGGATGCAAGCCTCACACTCCAAATGATTGAATGATAGAGTAGGTAAGATCAGTTCAATTGCACGAGTATGAGGGTGACCCAATCTAGCATGCCAAGTACTGCTATCAATACTATCAGTAGCACTACTTAAACAAATAGAGTCAAAGGGTTTAGAGAGCTTAGTCGTTTGGAGATGGTAGAGCTCATTTCTACAGTCTCCTCGGCCAATGACTTGTCCGGACTCCAAGTCTTGAAACTCCACTTCATTTGGCTTGAATACAACTTGGCAATTGAGATCCACAGTTGCTTTCTTCACAGATATCAGATTGGATGTGAACCGAGGTAGGTAGAACGCAACTGAATCCTTCTCAAACAACTTCAGATTGCCTATCCCCTCTATTGGGATCTGATCACCATTAGCTATCCTGACACTCCCTGTGGTGGCTTTGATATTACTCATCAAACTCCTATCAATGATCATGTGATGGCTTGCTCCAGAATCCACTATAATAGGATTAGTAGCCTCTCCACCAACACTAGAGTGTCTC
Organism: Moricandia arvensis; assembly: GCA_905132765.1. Lineage (NCBI taxonomy): Eukaryota > Viridiplantae > Streptophyta > Magnoliopsida > Brassicales > Brassicaceae > Moricandia > Moricandia arvensis. The sequence goes on from CAJHQP010009382.1 coordinate 6,907, forward strand.
CTTTGCTTCCTGGTTGTAACCAAAGCTTAGATGTGCTCCATAAATGTCTCCCAATCCTTCCTCGTAATAGGACCATCAGCTCTTGATATCTCTGGTTCATTGGATCCCAATCTTTCTCCTACTGACTCACCCATGTAAGCTGAATAGGAGCATTCTCCTCTGACCATATGTTGTGTCACTTCCTTCATCAGTATCCTTAGGTGCTTTTCCAGCCCGGTAGGATGTATGTTTGTCTTCCCATACTTTACCTTAGCTTTCTTGACCCTGGAAAGCTTCCTCAGTCTTCCTTTCTTACGTCTCATACTACTCTTCTCACAAGCTGGTTGCTTGTTCAGTTTAGGACCACTTTGTTCTCTTTGAACAAAAGTACCTACACCATCCGCATCAATCAGCTCTGACCACAAGTATCTGAGCTTCCTTATCAGCTGATTGAACTCGTCCTTTCTCTGCTCTAAGTCTCTGATAACCTTCTCAGCTACACAGACCCCCATCAGATTGAACTTGTTCCCAAACACTGCTTCAAGTCTCTCCCATATCTCCTTTACGGCTTGACATTGCTTATACACTTCCACAAACGATTTTGAGAGAGATCTATGGATGATCTCAAGTGCTTTTATGTCTTCTCTGACCCACTTGTCTTCATCCTTCAGGTCATCTATCTGACCTTCCCAAGTAGTCATATCCTCAAAAGCTTCCACCTTTTCGTGACTACTCCACAAACCATGGCTTTCCAAAGATGTTTCAACAGATCCGGACACCTCCTCATAGGTTATCCCTTCCTGCAACACCTCAATCACAGATCTAGACTTCACTTTCACTCTGTGGTCGTTGGTTTCCATTAGAACCTTTCACCCAAACCCAGAAAAATGAAGAACAGAAACCCAGAATCACCAAGAACACAAAGAACACCAAAAACCACCAAGAACAAAGAACCCAGATTTCGACAATATACACTCATCCCTTTGATGAACCTGGCTCTGATAACATATTCACTTTTGATTTAGTGAGTGTAAAGGCACGAGTTTAAGAGAGAAACAGATTGATTGTATGAGAGATTAGAGATATTAGAGAGAATAAAGAGAATAAAGAGAGTAACGAGAGAGAGAGAGAGGTTTAAACTCGGTTAATTGATGAAAATGAGAGAGTTACTGTGAGAATAGATGAATTATGAGAAGAGAATGATGGACTTGAAGGTTAACTTATGGGAGAACAGAGACTGGGCGAGAGAGGGAACAAGTATGGTGTATGAGAGATTGTGAACCAGAGAATAAGTGAAGGAGAATAAGTTAAGGAGGAGGCTCAACTCTCCTTGGAGATTTCCTGGATTACATGTGAGGCCTTTATAGCCAGGACACAAGCAACTCACAAGACTACAAACACATTAAACTAACAATATAAAAGGAAACGAAACTAATAATATTGTATGGAAAGATGATTCAGAACTGGCTGGATAGACTGGTGTAGAGCAGGCTGGTGTGGACAGACTGGTTTAGAGCAGGCTGGTGTGGACAGTCTGGCATGTTCAGAGGAGGATAAAGAGACAGGAGGAGAGGCACAACCTTCCTTGGTGATAGTGACATGTCTACACAACTATTTATGCACCCCATGTGCCTTCTTCTTGCTTAATTAAACCCAGATTAGTCCAATTGGATTCAAACTGAACTTCCTTGACTTCTGGAACTTCAGCCACGTCCAAAAGGTCTTCCCCACTCATTCCTTGCCTTGCAAGTCAAGTAAGGTTCTGTTTTTGATGAGCTGTAGGGAGCTTCAAATCTTCTTACTTTGCTGTCCCGGTTTGAACCTTAATCCAGTTTGCTTCTCTTCTTCTCTGCTTCTCTTTCTTTCATTATTCCAACACTCCCCCTCAAGCTTGACCATAGGAATCCTTGAACAAGCTTGGAACTGAGATTACTTGCCTCATTAAAAACCTAATTATAGGGAAAAAGAGTACGAGCAATCCAGCCTAGGTTTAGATAACTTTATTGGCCAGGAAGGGCGCCACTCCTTTCCTGCTTCACAGTCAATTGGTTCCATTTGAACCTTCTTCTTATTTCACAGCTTGTCTCCCCCTTGTTTCTGAGTTCTTGCCTTCTTCATGGGTTGAGATCAAGCCAACATGTCTTTGGAATGATAATGAGGAGTGTCTGCCCTCCTGGATTGCACTTGAATTCCTCACTTAATCCTTCTTCAGAATGGCCTTGTAACGTGACTTGTAGAACTGACTTGATAGGGGGAATTTGCAAAGAGTTAGCTGCCATCTTTTCAGTAAACTGCCTTCTCTTTGCTCAGCCAAGTATATCCCTGGTCAACTCCACTTTTTTCTTTGCTTCAGCTTCAACAATGGGTCATTGGCTTCTCATTAACACCCCTCCTCAAGCTTGACCATAGAATGAGAGTATATGGCCAAGCTTGAAGTTGAGAGCTAATGACAGCCAACACCTTGAGGCCACAGCCCTCTTGGCTTGAATTGTGGCCTTTCTCTCTTAAGGAACCTCCTGTTCACCCTCTTGGCTTCAGGTAAGACCTCTTGAGCAATCTCTCCACGGCACCAATCATCCTCTCTACCATCATGGAAGTTAATGGACACAATCAGTGTCCAAAGTGTTGTTGGGAAGTGGGCAATCTCTCCATGGTCAGGAATGTACATCTTCTGTAGGCTCTGAACTCATGGGCTTCTTCTCTTTATTTTAAGGAGGCACAGCTTATCAAGAACCTGAGCTGGTTTCTTGAACCTCCACCCCATGGGGGATTAGTGACACAGAAGTTGTTTGAGGTGTGGATTGACTGTCCAACACCTCTTCTCCTTGATTTCCTCCTTCTTGGCAGGGACACACTTCAAACCCCTCCTATCCTCTTCCTGGTCTTGGGTCTTGGGGATCACAGAATAAGCTTCAGCTCTATTGGCCAGATAATAGTTTGAACAGCCTAGCTTTGATGCTTCTTCAGTGACTTTCCTCCAACAATAATTTTCTCCATGGTTTTTCTTCAGCATTTTGGACAGGAGGAGGTGGGTTGGTTTCTTCTTTGGACCCTTTGAAGTCTCTGGAGTCTCCATTTCAGTTTCAGTCTCCATCTTGGAGAGTTTTGGACCAGTGGACAAAAGAGTGTTGCTACTGGTTTTGCAAGAACTGGATCAGAAACTGATCTTGGATGAAGCTTGCTTGACTTTCTGGAGCTTGCTTGACTTTTCTGGAGCTTCCTTGAGTTTCAAAGACTGGTATACTCCCTTATCCTAATTTCTGGTGAGGTTCTTCCCTCTTGGAAAACCTTTGGACCAGTAGATAAAGAGATGTATCCAAGGCAGTTTTAAAGAGAAATTTTGACAGAGATTTTGCAGAAGTGAGAATAGGTTTTCAGGAGCTTTGATGCTCTGATACCATGTGAGAATAGATGAATTATGAGAAGAGAATGATGGACTTGAAGGTTAACTTATGGGAGAACAGAGACTGGGCGAGAGAGGGAACAAGTATGGTGTATGAGATATTGTGAACCAGAGAATAAGTGAAGGAGAATAAGTGAAGGAGGAGGCTCAACTCTCCTTGGAGATTTCCTGGATTACATGTGAGGCCTTTATAGCCAGGACACAAGCAACTCACAAGACTACAAACACATTAAACTAACAATATAAGAGGAAACTAAAGTAATAATATTGTATGGAAAGATGATTCAGAACTGGCTGGATAGACTGGTGTAGAGCAGGCTGGTGTGGACAGACTGGTTTAGAGCAGGCTGGTGTGGACAGTCTGGCATGTTCAGAGGAGGAGAAAGAGACAGGAGGAGAGGCACAGCCTTCCTTGGTGATAGTGACATGTCTACACAACTCTTTATGCACCCCATGTGCCTTCTTCTTGCTTAATTCAACCCAGATTAGTCCAATTGGATTCAAACTGAATTTCCTTGACTTCTGGAACTTCAGCCACGTCCAAAAGGTCTTCCCCACTCATTCCTTGCCTTGCAAGTCAAGTAAGGTTCTGTTTTTGATGAGCTGTATGGAGCTTCAAATCTTCTTACTTTGCTGTCCCAGTTTGAACCTTAATCCAGTTTGCTTCTCTTCTTCTCCTCTTCTCTTTCTTTCATTATTCCAACAGTTACAACATATATAGAGTCAGATACAAGGGTTTTCGTGGAGGAATCAAAAGATGCTTTGGTATCTTCTTTTCTGGCCACATAAACTCCTTTTAGCTCCTTCCTTGCTGGCCACAAAAGCTTCTTTTACTTTCCAGCTGTGCCAGCCTGTCCAAGACTCTCTCCTTATCCTTTCCAACGCCTATAACAAGAGGATAAGGGTAAAGGTAACTTCTTCTTGATAGAAAAGTTACCCGGGTAACTTTGGTAAGTTTTGGTCGAGGTTTGGTCGACCCGGAATGGTACGGCCTGTACGGCCTGTACAGCCTGTACGGCATGTACGGCCTGTACGGACTGGTCGATCCAAACTCTCCCAAAACCTTCCCAAACCTTCCTTCTCTTCAGCCACATCAAACCCCACATCACTTCTCTTTATGTACTCACTCATTTCAACACTTAATACCTTCCTTGTCATTCCCAGTTATAATGATATCATCAACATAGACTAGGAGGACAATGATACCTGATGTAGAGGCAAGAGTGAACAGGGTGTGATCAAGCTCGGATTTGATGAAGCCACGGCCATTCAGGGTAGTGCTTAACTTGTGATACAAGGCTCTTGGAGACTGCTTCAACCCATAGATAGCCTTCCTTAGCCTCAGAACATTTCCTGGTTTTACTAGACTCTCAAGGCCCGGAGGGGGATACATATACACTTCTTCTTCCAATTCACCTTGCAAGAAAGCATTCTTCACATCCATTTGCCATAGGTTCCACCCCAAGTTGGTTGCAATGGAGAGAACAATTCCAATAGTATGGAGCTTTGCCACAGGAGCAAAGGTGTCAACATAGTCCTCTCCATAGGTTTGGGTGAAACCTCTTGCAACAAGTCTGGTCTTCTTCCTTTCTATCTTCCCATTTGGTAGATACTTGATGGTGAAGATCCATCTACTAGTAACAGCCTTCTTTCCTTTTGGCAGCTCACTCTCATACGAAGTCTCATTCTTGATCATAGCACCTGCTTCATCACTTACTGACTTCTTCCATTCTTTATCCTCCATAGCTTCCTCATAAGACCGTGGAACCTGACATCCATCCAAACTATTGATGAAAGCACAATGCTCCTTAGGAAACTCGGCAAAGGAGCAGACAACTTGACTAGGGTGAGCAACAGCTTGGGCATTATAGTAGACCCTAGTATTCACCCAATTAGATGGATGTCTTCTCACTCTAGTACTTCTCCTTAATGGGACTTGAACTTCCTCAACTGCTTCCTCATGCTCATCTTGGCCTTCTGGTTCAGGTACTTCATTTGCTTCCTCATGTTCCATCACACCTTGATCAGCACTTCCAGTGTTCTCGTCCTCTATATCATCATCTCCTGGTTCATTTCCCCCCCCTCATGATCAAGGTGGGATGGTTCTTCAGCTTCATGTGGTTCAGGTACCCTTTGCTGATCTTGGGTCAGATTAATCCCAAGTCCTTCTATTATCATCCTAAGACTTGCAGCCTTATTAGATGGTTGAGCTAGATCCTTAAGATTTTCCCAGCTCTTCTCTTCATAGTATCCCCTTGAATCAAGAAACTTGACATCCCGAGATACTAACAGCTTCCTTTGTTGAGGGATCAAAGAATTTGAATCCCTTCTGACTTGTGGAGTAGCCAATGAACATGGCTTTAGTACTCCTAGATTCCAAATTGTTCCTCATTTCTCCTGGCACCAGCACATAGCACAAGCACCCAAATACTCTTAGATGTTCCAAAGAGGGCTTAACCTTGTTCAGGACTTCAAATGGAGACTGATCCTCTAAGACTCTGGTTGGTATCCGGTTGATGAGATAGCAAGCAGTCATTACAGCATCACTCCAGAACCTCTTTGGAACATTGGTTTGAAACATCGTCGACCTTGCTACTTCCATCAGGTGCCTGTTCTTCCTTTCAGCCACTCCATTTTGTTGTGGAGTGTAAGGGAAGCTCATTTGATGTAGGATCCCATGTTGAGCTAGATGATCTTTGAAAGCATGACCCATGCCTTATTCAGAAACCTAATACAGAGTATTTAAAGACAGACAATGGGCACAAGTGGGCACAAGTCGCCAAGGAAAAGAATAAACAAAGAGGAGAGAGGTCTGGTAGGTTCAGACTGAAAATGACAGGTCCTAAGCCTTAACCAAACATGTGATCTCTGATTCAAACCTTCTCCAACGGATCTATGCCTCTTCTGCCGACATGAAACCATTTAAATAAGTCTCCTTGAGTCTCTTAGGTCTCTTTTAACAAGGCAGATGGATAGCTTGCACCAGAAGGTATCTTTTAGGTTGTACGGACAACCTTGCTTCTCAAGGCAATTCCAAACTTGATTAATATGAAACCATCCATTCTCCTTGTTCTTTATTTCTTCATCTCAACACTCCCCCTCAAGCTTGACCATAGGGACTGGTCAAGCTTGGAAACCATGAAGCATTCCCTCATTAAAACCTTAGCTTGGAAAAAACCACATGGGATAAAAACCAAGCCAAGGAAAAAGAGTAGAATACCTCATGGCTAAGAGGATCAGTGAGATGAGAGTTCTATGAGTCCAAGTTTGGAATGTATGGACTCACAGACCTTAGAGCTTCCTGCCTTGGTGAAGATGTCTGCCAACTGATCTTCACTTCTAGTGTAACATGGCAAGATGATTTTCTGCTCCACAGCTTGTATGACCTTATGGCAATCCACCTCAATGTGTTTAGTCCTCTCATGGAACACACTGTTGGAAGCAATGTGAATTGCTGCTTGGTTGTCACAGTGCAAGGTGTTGGGAGTTGTAGTTTCTATACCCAAGTCCCTTAGCAGGTTTCTGATCCAAATGAGCTCACTAGTGAGCTTCCTCATTGCTGTATATTCTGCTTCAGCACTTAAGCATGATATTATCTTCTGTTTCTTGCTCTTCCAAGTGACCAAGTTGCCTCCAATGAAGGTGCAATAGCCTGTTGTAGACCTCCTGTCTACTCTATCTCCAGCCCAATCTGCATGACAATACCCAACAATTTCCGTGCTCTTGTTACATCCCAACCATACTCCTTGTCCTGGTGCTTCTCTTAGGTATCTCAAGATTCTTTCCACCATGTTCCAGTGATGTATCTTGGGCGCTTGCATATATTGGCTGACTTGATTCACAGCAAAGCACACATCTGGTCTGGTGATGGTAAGATAGATCAGCTTCCCAACCATTCTCCTATATTGCTTGACATTTCCATATGGCTTATCTTCAATCTCCCCCTCACGCAAGACCTTGTATCCATCTTCTAGTGGTGTCTTAGCAGCTCTTCCACCTAGATCACCTGCCTCACTCAGCAAATCAAGTGTGTACTTCCTTTGGGATAGGAACAGCCCCTCTTTAGATCGGCATATCTCTATCCGTAGAAAGTACTTTAACTCACCCAAGTCTTTGATATCAAATGATGATTTAAGAAAGGTTTTAGTTAAGATAATACCTTCCTTGTCACTTCCAGTGATGATGATATCATCCACATACACTAGTATCACCACAATTCCTTGTGGACTGGTGAGGGTGAAGAGTGTGTGATCAGCTTCAGATTTCACAAATCCTTTTCCATTGAGGGTGGTACTGAGTTTGTGATACCAGGCCCTTGGCGATTGCTTCAACCCATAGATGGCTTTCTTCAGTCTAAGGACATTTCCAGGCTTGACAAGGTACTCTAGGCCAGCAGGTGGTCTCATGTAGACTTCATCTTCAAGCTCTCCTTGTAGGAAAGCATTCTTTACATCCATCTGCCACAGACCCCACTCCAAGTTGACTGCCAAGGAGAGAATGATCCTTATTGTGTGAAGCTTAGCTACTGGTGCAAAGGTGTCACGGGTAGTCTTCTCCATAAGTTTGAGTAAATCCTCTTGCAACAAGCCTTGTCTTGCGCCTCTCCACAGTACCATCAGCATTGTATTTGATTGTGAAGATCCACATGCTTGTTACTGCCTTCTTGCCTTTTGGAAGTTCCACTTCATACCAAGTGTCATTTACAATCATGGCATTGGTTTCATTCCCAACTGAGTCTCTCCACTCTTTGTGTTCCATAGCTTCTTGGTCCAACTCTCCAATGAACACTACATGTTCCTTAGGATACTGAGCTAGAGAACACATAGCTTGAATTGAGATTTTGAGAGAATAAGAGTAGAATAATCGAGAGTAAGAGAGAAAGAGTGATAGATTGAGAGATTAGAAGAGAATGTGCTCGATGTTCATGATGAACTCGAGAGAGAGAAGAGAAAAACACAAAAGAAAGAAATGGTTTGCTTGATTCATTATTCTGAGAGGATATACAAATATATAGAGAGTGATTTAGGTTTACAACGGATACAAAAGCAAAGGCTATGAAGAGGGAGACGTGGCTGGTCAAGGGAAGAGGAGCGCCTGGTTTGACCTTGTGGATTAGGGTGCGAGATGCTTTTGGCATCTTGACCAGATGCCTTCTCCTTTCCAGCCTTGGACAGGCTGTCTTGGTCAAGCTTGACCCCTTTTCTTCAGCGAGGTAGTGAGACTACACGGCATGCCTCAGGTCATAGTCTCTGACAGAGATACAAAATTTTTGAGTCACTTTTGGCGCACACTATGGGCAAAACTAGGAACGAAGCTGTCGTTCTCGACTACATGCCATCCACAAACAGATGGGCAAACCGAAGTGGTGAATCGATCCCTATCCACCCTGTTGCGAACCATGGTGAAAAGCAACCTCAAGTCATGGGAGGAGTGTCTACCCCATATCGAGTTTGCCTACAATCACGCTAAGCACTCCTCTACCCTATTCTCTCCTTTTGAAATAGTTTATGGCTTTAACCCTTGTTCCCCACTAGATTTGATCCCAATGCCTTTGAAAGAGAGGTACAGTTTTGATGGCAGGAAAAAGGCAGAACAGATCTTGAAGATACATGAGAAAGCTAAGGAGAATATAGAGAAGAAGACCAAGCAGTACGAGAAACATGCAAACAAAAGACGCAAAGAGATGATATTTGAAGAAGGCGACCTTGTGTGGATTCATCTAAGGAAGGACAGGTTCCCAGCTGAGAGAAAGAACAAGCTGATGCCGCGAGTAGATGGACCTTTCCGGATAATCAAGAGAATCAACAACAATGCCTACCGAGTTGATCTTCAAGGGAAGTATAATGTATCTGATGCGTTCAATGTTTCTGACTTACTTCCTTTTGTCGCAGATTCAGATTTGAGGTCAAATCCTTTTCAAGAGGGAGAGGATGATGTGATCATGACTAGCCTGGAAGAATCTGAGCTAGAACCCGTGGGGAGAATCACACGCTCCAGAGCAAGAGAGCTAGCTAAGGAAGCTCATACACTCATTGCAATGGAAGGAATCAAACCAGACGAAGCTGAACCAGAGTTCTTCAACCTGACTACCCTCATGACAGAAGAACTAAGTGATAACCACTAAGTAACTAAGTGGTGATCTCTGTACTCTTTTCCTTGGTGATGATTTGGAAGGTAGGAGGTTCCTCATCAAGGTTTTTAACGAGTCAGGCTCATCACTACATCAAATTTACTAAGTATTATCACTTAGTATAAATGGCACCACATCATTGTTCTAGTGGACGCCTTGTTGTTTTATTTAAAAAAGACTTGTTGTTTTTTTTCAAACGCCTTGCTGTTTTGGCTGGCGAAAACCCTTGCTTTCTTTTGTTATAAGTATGGCGTGATCTCTCTTTTGTGAGGCAGCCAAGTTTGACGTGAAAACCCTAGTGTATTTCTGAGCAAGAAATCGCCTCTCTGATTCTTCAAGTTCGAATCCGTTCCTCTTATAATCTCTTAGATTCCAAGAGAAACTTCTATCCATCTCTGCTGCAATCCATAACAGTTGAGAGACGAACCCATTCTCCATCGCTACCTTCATCCATCTCACTCCATCCATTCCTTGCGCAACACTCCTTCGCGGGGGAGTTATTGATCGTGATCCAAGCTCAGCCGCCTTTGCTTCAGATAGATTCCTAGGATCTTATCATAGTGACTTTCTCCTGATTTCTTCCTCCAGGTTTGATGCTGATTTGATGTCCTCATCATCTTTGTACTGCCTTGAAACAACTTGAGCAAAGAGGAATTAATGAGATCAGCTTTCCAGGAGCTATGGTGATCACCCTTCACTTCCAAGTAGGCCTGTACAACAAGGAAAACAAGTCAAGAAGGTGCTGAATAGAGCTAGATTTGGAGTTAAGCAAAATAAGGCTTTTTGGGACCAAAAAGAGAGTTGCAACCAGAATCTTGATCCACTTTCTTTCTTGATGAACCAACAGGACGTGGACCTAAAGTCCATTAAGAGACACTCCAAGATCAAGTTCAAGTCGTGGGCTTAGCAAGAGAAAGGAGGAAGACCCAAGAAGAAACCAGCTTGTTGGTTTATTTCCTTTTATTTGTAATTTCAGTTTTATAAACCAAGATTTAATAGGATTAATAAACCAATTTCGATTAGGATTAGATTTCCTAAACCATTCTGGTTAAGGATTAGGTTTTCTTTTAGCTTAGGACGTTTTCTATTTATCTTGTACGCAGCTTTTGAGAAATCAATCGATCTTTTTATCAGAAAACTGTTTTTCTCTCTTCTCTTGCCTTTGGCGAGCTGAGACTTTGCTGGTGTGTAATATCCAGCTTGGGGTCTCTGGTTTAGTGTGTCATATCTAGATCAGTGTCCTTTGGAGTATCAGGAGTCGAGCCATAACTCTTGTGTCCCACATCGATCCACAAGCCTTGATACAGATCGAGTCTTTGATTCTCTGTTTGCAAGGATTATCTCTGTGATCCATTCTAGACACTAAGCAGGGTGATCCTGTGTCAGTGGAACAGAAAACCATCTTTAGAGCATCACATAGCTCTGAGGAGGAGACCATATTCATCATCTATCATCCACCCACGTATTGAGAAGCTTCAATGATCTGTGAAGATGGAGTCCTTGGTGGTTATTCAAGAAGAAGAAGCAACCAAGGCTGAGAAGCACGATGGTACTCAATGGAGTTTGTATCTTGGTAATCCGAGCACTTAACCCAACAAGAAGTTGGGTGAAAGGGGGAGAGACCAAGATCAGTATGAGATGAGCTAAATGAGCTCAATAAGAGTTAGTGGTGTGCAATGAGAGTCGGTCCAGACTTGCACCACAGTTAGGCCATGATCCAGAGTTCTTTGTGTTCACCACACTGGTTGAGACACAAAGAACTCACTGGCCAATCCCTAGGCCTTGAAGGAGCTTACTCTTTTCCTTATGAGGGTTTTATCCCTAAGGAGGGTTTTCTCTCATAAGGTTTTTAATGAGGAGTGACTTCAAGGTTCCAAGCTTGACTTAGGATCACTAGAGTCAAGCTTGAGGGGGAGTGTTAACTTGAAGAGATACACAATGAAACTTATGAGAGATGAGATGGAGGCAAAGAAGATAGTGTGGTGTGAAGGATCTTGTGCAACGAGTATGGAGAAGGCTGTGGACAGCTTCTAAGTGTGCAAGAGACTGAGGAACATCAATGAGAAGTCTAAGGAAGACCTTGGGAAGCTATGGTGAAGAGTAGGAATCAAATGGGCAATGTTTGGGTGAGTTTGTACGGATGGCCGTACGGACTGTACGGCCTGTACGGCCTGTACGGATCCGTACGGACCAGACTCGACCCAGAAACATCAAATACTCGACCATTTGATCTTAGAAGATGTTTTGAGTCTTGGGAAGGTTAGGGCACATCAAGGGACCCTAAAATGACCAAGACGTGTTTGCCAAGGAAGCTTCAAGACTTGTGAAGCAAGGAAGGGTTAGGGTTTGAAGTGAAGATCAATCTTGGGTGTAAAGGAAGGGTTTAGGCGACCAAAGGAAGATGCCTTGGTATATTCGGCCAAGGGAGCTTCCAGGAAGGAGCCAAGGTGTGGATAACCTTATCCACTCACCAAAGGAAGGAAGAAGGAAGAAAGGAGCCGTTTATGGATAAGAAACCTTATCCATCCGCCCAAAAGCAAAGGAAGAGCCTTTCCAGCCTGTCCAAACGTGTGGAGCTTCTGAGCCACAAGTTTCAAATTAACCAGCCTGGTTACCTTGACTTCACATGCTTATTCCTTAGGGTTTTGATCCGTGTAGCCTTCCATCTCTCTCTATATATTGTGTATCCTGTCGAGTTTATTATTCAAGGGAGTAAGGGGGAAAACCCCTCTCCACTTCAGAAATAAAGCTTGTTGTGTTCTTGATTCGAATCCCTCTCAAGTCTCTCCCTTTCTTATTCTTCTTTAATCTCTCTTAGTCTCTCTTAGTCTCTGATTCTGATTCAAGTTCACACAAGTAAACCAGAACCCTTTCTCATCATCATTTCGTGTTCATCACTGCCTTAAAGGCTTGTTCATCACACACAAACCCAGATCCACATACTCTGGTGAAAATCCAACATGGTATCAGAGCCAGGTTCATCAGAACTTGGTGTCTAGCTTCCGCAAAGATCAGGCTTTCTCTCCTGCCATCAAAACCCAGAAAGGAGCTTCCTTTCCAGCCGGTTCATCCTCTACAAGAAGGTGTTCATCCATAACCCAGAAGCTGTTTCTTGAAGTCCCATACTCTCTCATACCGTCCAGAAGAAAGGAGAGCCTCGGATCCAGGAGTTATGGAGTGGATTAGCTACCCTCTTCATCAAATCAAGTCCAAGGCGTGTTCTTATTCAAAGACCAGGAAGAAAGGTGAAAGCTTTCACCTTGTTACTGGTGGGGGCGACCAAAGTATGAAGAAAGGTGGGGACTTTGAGCATGGAGAGTCCAAGGGAAAGTCCATGGAGGAAGGAGGTGTTGGGTCGCAACCAAGAGCTCCTGATCTTGCCATGAATCAAAGGTGTTCAAGGAACTAACACTAGTTCCTTGTTTGTAAGAACCTACTGTCCCTTGTTATAAAGCTTGATACTTTATGAACTGAATGTGTTGTGTGATGTGTTTGAGACCTGAGGATGTGTTAAGATTGCTAAATATGATTGTTTAGGATCTATCCCAGGATGTTTAGATGACTCGTTTTGAATAGTTGAGTGTTTAAAGTGCTTACTCCAGTTCTAAATGTTGCTTGACATGATATTAGATAGCATGTTCTGAATCTGCTTGCATACATGAATAGAAACTGATTTAAAGTAATGCATTTGGGTCTGGTGTTTGGAAATGGCAGTGATGCTTAGTCTCTGTTCTTATGAATGTCTTGCTAGGATGATAGATAGTTGTATCTAATCCGTTTTGCATTCATGAAGTAAATGGGTTAAGGCTGTTGCATACTCTTGTCATTGAGGCTGCCTTAAGGTTGAGACACCTAGACTGATGTCTAAGGGTCGTTTAAGGCAGAGAATGGTTGCCTAAGTGCTTTGTGATAGCATTTAGAGAGTGGTAAGCTTGCATGAGATGGATCTCAATGATGATGAGATGCTGTCTAAGTGCAAAGCTTGTGACATTGGTGATCAAACTTGATGATTAGTCAAGGTTTGATCCCAATGCAAAGGTGTCTTATCTCGTTTGGAGTTTGAGTGTTGTTTCAGGTTCACATGGAGTGTCTTTTGTTCAACACCAATCCGGAACAAGAGGAAGGCTTGATCCATTGTGTGGAGCAATGGGAATGTTCTTGGTGTAGTAGCCGGTTATAAGAAGCGCAGACCATGAAGGTTGTTGAGCTCCTGGTTCAAGGCACACAAGAAGGAGAAGGTCATCACTGAAGCTTGAGGAGGCCGGTGACCTGAAGGGTACTTGAAGCTGAAGACATGAAGGTGGACCAGTGGTTTAAGCGCAGCTGTTAGGGTGGTGTGCTCCTGGTTTGGATGCTCATTCAGGCTCACTTTCAAGCTTGAACCTAGACTCAATTCAAGCTTGAGGTGGGGACTTGAGTGAGCTACCTGATGATCTAAGTTCAAGACCTGGTTCCTCCTCACCATTGCACCAGGAATAGAAGATGGAGCCATCCGGGTTTAGACATTGGCGAGTCTAGACAAGAGAGTGGTCAGAGCACTCTTGGCTGTGTGAAGAAGAAGGTGACTCTACAATGCGGCTTCTGAAGTGAGGTGGTTGAAGAGTTAGCTGAGGTATCTTCCAGCATTCCATTCAAGGTGGCGAGATCAGAAAAGAGTGGGCAGTGGTGTGTTGATCAAGATCATGAAGCTGTCCTTCCAAGCTTGACTTGTTCCACATGGTCAAGCTTGAGGGGGAGTATTGAGAAGCTTCAATGATCTGTGAAGATGGAGTCCTTGGTGGTTATTCAAGAAGAAGAAGCAACCAAGGCTGAGAAGCACGATGGTACTCAATGGAGTTTGTATCTTGGTAATCCGAGCACTTAACCCAACAAGAAGTTGGGTGAAAGGGGGAGAGACCAAGATCAGTATGAGATGAGCTAAATGAGCTCAATAAGAGTTAGTGGTGTGCAATGAGAGTCGGTCCAGACTTGCACCACAGTTAGGCCATGATCCAGAGTTCTTTGTGTTCACCACACTGGTTGAGACACAAAGAACTCACTGGCCAATCCCTAGGCCTTGAAGGAGCTTACTCTTTTCCTTATGAGGGTTTTATCCCTAAGGAGGGTTTTCTCTCATAAGGTTTTTAATGAGGAGTGACTTCAAGGTTCCAAGCTTGACTTAGGATCACTAGAGTCAAGCTTGAGGGGGAGTGTTAACTTGAAGAGATACACAATGAAACTTATGAGAGATGAGATGGAGGCAAAGAAGATAGTGTGGTGTGAAGGATCTTGTGCAACGAGTATGGAGAAGGCTGTGGACAGCTTCTAAGTGTGCAAGAGACTGAGGAACATCAATGAGAAGTCTAAGGAAGACCTTGGGAAGCTATGGTGAAGAGTAGGAATCAAATGGGCAATGTTTGGGTGAGTTGTACGGATGGCCGTACGGACCGTACGGCCTGTACGGCCTGTACGGATCCGTACGGACCAGACTCGACCCAGAAACATCAAATACTCGACCATTTGATCTTAGAAGTTGTTTTGAGTCTTGGGAAGGTTAGGGCACATCAAGGGACCCTAAAATGACCAAGACGTGTTTGCCAAGGAAGCTTCAAGACTTGTGAAGCAAGGAAGGGTTAGGGTTTGAAGTGAAGATCAATCTTGGGTGTAAAGGAAGGGTTTTAGGCGACCAAAGGAAGATGCCTTGGTATATTCGGCCAAGGGAGCTTCCAGGAAGGAGCCAAGGTGTGGATAACCTTATCCACTCACCAAAGGAAGGAAGAAGGAAGAAAGGAGCCGTTTATGGATAAGAAACCTTATCCATCCGCCCAAAAGCAAAGGAAGAGCCTTTCCAGCCTGTCCAAACGTGTGGAGCTTCTGAGCCACAAGTTTCAAATTAACCAGCCTGGTTACCTTGACTTCACATGCTTATTCCTTAGGGTTTTGATCCGTGTAGCCTTCCATCTCTCTCTATATATTGTGTATCCTGTCGAGTTTATTATTCAAGGGAGTAAGGGGGAAACCCCTCTCCACTTCAGAAATAAAGCTTGTTGTGTTCTTGATTCGAATCCCTCTCAAGTCTCTCCCTTTCTTATTCTTCTTTAATCTCTCTTAGTCTCTCTTAGTCTCTGATTCTGATTCAAGTTCACACAAGTAAACCAGAACCCTTTCTCATCATCATTTCGTGTTCATCCTTGCCTTAGAGGCTTGTTCATCACACACAAACCCAGATCCACATACTCTGGTGAAAATCCAACA
>CAJHQP010009383.1:0-22651 GCA_905132765.1 Moricandia arvensis
AAGGGATGGGTTGCTTAATTTCTGAAACTCATAATTTTTGGCAAGTTGAATATCTACTCTCTTCATATGGCTACTGACAGCATCATACTTAATGTCAGCGCAGTGAACTGTTGTACATCTAGTATTTTCTCAGTAGTTGCTTGATTCATTGCATTCACATGCCTTCGATGACTTTGAAGCAGCTACTGTAGAAGAGTACTAAAAATTCAGCTCATTTTGAAGAGTTGTTCGCAGTAGCTGGAACGGATTGGAAGTTTCTGCTATGGCGCTTCTGTTGGTTTGCAAGCTGAAACTGATCCTGCTCATGTTAAACACAAGTATCTTACCATTAAATTCATGTGGAAAACTTGATATGATCAACTAAGTAGCGGATTAGCTTAATGAAAGCGATTAAGGAGAAATACCCGTTTTTCTTTTACCGCCATTCTTCACAATGTCTATCAACGATTTTCAATGTCAACAAGACTCCTACCCACTGTTGATTGTGGGAACCGAAATTCACACTGTCAATTTCTGAAATAAGGGAAAGTCACAACACCCTACTTTCCCAGAGGTCCTTGATTTTCTGCGAGAACAACGACACATAACCAAATCAACTCGAAAAATATGTAAAGATAAAGCGAGTTTAGAAAATGTAGATCTTTATTTTGAATTTGCTTATGAGCGTTCCAGAGAAAAAACATACATGAAGCTTTTCTGGAAACATGATTATAAAGGAAATTGCATGACACAGAAAATAAACCTAACTAAGTTCGCCAGCGTAATCACCCATGTCGAAAAACCTATGTGAGCTGCAACTCGCTTAGAAATAGACGAAAAAGATGAAAAAGGTTTAAAAAATTTCGGACTAGACCTTATGAAAGGCTACATATGTACCCCTTTCGAGGATCAAGCCGAACGTAGTTAAATTAAAATATTGGAACAAGAGATCGAACTGCCTTGGCTAGTTCGTCTAGTATTCGGGTGCCAGTAATAAAAACAAAAATTGTCGAAAATAAAGCCTAAGGTTTCTAAGTGCAGAGAGTTATATGGTCTCAAGAATTTTCTGATTATTTCCAAGGCTCTCCTTATATATGCCTCTAACGTCGGCCGTCTTTCCTTTTCTGCCCTTGATTCGAGTTTATGTCTTCATGAGAATATTCCATTTTCCCCCGGTCTTCGTGTTTATTCTTTGAAACTTGACATTTATCTTTTCCTGCGAATAATAAATATACCGTCATAGTAACCCTGGGCTCAATTTCGTCCAAAATTGGAAGTGGGCTCTTAGCCGCTTTTTAGACCTTTTCGGGTTATTTTTCGAATTAAACGTTTTTATGATTTCTCCAAGAGAAAAACTTTGATACGATGTTAGTTTCATAAGTAGTTCAAATTACTTGTATGGTTGAGGCAACTTCAGTGTTAAGTCAACCGTTGCCGTTTTATACAAACAAATTGAAATCATACGACAAAACATGTTTTTACGGTTTTTATCGTAAATTTCAAAGGTAACTCCAATCGAGATGAAACAAGTGTGATCGAGGCTCAAAAGAGGCACTGGTTGTACCGGGCTGATACAACTCGCCATAAGGCGAGTAGGATTGGCTGATTTAACTCGCTGATAGCGAGTTGGATGTGGTGCATCCAGCTCGCCATCAGGCGGGTGGACTGGTTGATCTAACTCACCTGATGGCGACTTAGATGTGGTGCATCCAACTCGGCAAGAGGCGAGTTGGATGTGCAGCATCCATGTCACCATCAGGCGAGTTGGACTGGTCGATTCATCTCGCTTGATGGCGATTTGGATGTGTGTGCATCCATCTCGCTTGATGGCGATTTGGATGTGGTGCATCCAACTTGCCATTGGTCGAGTTGGATTGATTGATCCAACTTGGCGTTATTCTTGTTTCCGACGCGGCCGTTGTTCTGGGATTTCTTGTAGCATCCCCGATCCTAGAAAGGATAGGATGGATGGGAATGGGACTAGTGAACGAGGAATGTGGTCGAAAAACCTTAAGGCAAGCGTCCCAATGTCTGGATAAAAGAGTAAAGAGATCTAGGAGACTCAAATAAGGCCTAGACATTTCAATAAAACCGTCGCTGTCTTGATTCATATCGCAAAGAGATGATTATGAACTAGATATGATGAAAGAATGATCGGAAATTATCATGAGGGATTAGATCAGGTCAGGAATGGACCAACTTAGCCACATGAATTTTGCTAAGGGAAATGAGTTGGAAGAGCTGTAGAAGCTGAGTTACCAGCTGAAAACTAGCTGGATAGTCACTGGCCAGCTCATACCAGCTGAATACCAGCAAATTACTAGCTGGATACTCGCTAACCAGCTCACACCAGCAGAACAATAGCTGTACCAAGTGAATATAAGTTGGGCAAGCTGTAGTATCTGAGTTACCAGCTAAACATTAGCTTGAACAGTCACTGACCAGCTCACATTAGCTGTACAGTAGCTGAACACACACTGATCAGCTCACACTAGCTGAAGTACTAGCTGAGCTAGCTGGCCGTGCTGGCAATCAGCTCAACTTAGCTGACCAAGCTGGTTGGCTACTGAATTTTCTGGGTGATCTGACACTCTAGGTGGGTGGTTGGGAAGGTCCAGGGGCGTCTGGTAACTGCCAGTCCCAAGGGGTGCGATCTGGACCATTTGATTAAATCAATGGCCAAAATTAAGGCTGAAGGGGTGCAACCCTAAGAAAGGAAACTGCCCTTTCTCCTATATATAGAGGGCAATTCCGTGGGTTTCCAGGCACTCCAGGGCTTCCTCCTACACCCTGAAATACAAATAAACACAGAAATAAAAGGGTAATGGTCGGATTCAACAATCCAAAACCAAGACACACATGAAGGCAATAAGGAGACAATTTTGTGGGCAATCAATGGGGGAGTTAAGCACGACCCATTGATGGGTTTGGATCATTGTTGACATCACACTAGGCCTTATCCAGAGCCTTATAACACATGCAAATGGTCAGGAGAGAAGAATGAAGGCCGGACTTCACTTTCCATGGCGAAGGCAGCCTTAAGGGTGGATGTGTGTGGAGAGGAAGTTTTATGGGAGTTCAAGGAAGAGAAATGCGGCCCAGGAATGGATATTATCATTACTGGAAGTACATTATAAGACTTGAGAAATTCATGTGTAAGAGGATCATGGTCGTCCATGATAAAGAAAAAGGAAAGCACAAGATCATATCCATCAAGTATAAGGTAACTGGTTTATGATTACATCTCGGATTACAATTCTTTTCCTTGTAGGAACGATCATGGCCAAGCATGATACGCCCTTGAGACAATATTTATTGTGATGTGATCTAAAGATCCAATAGTTTATTGAATGGGCCGGATCATGGTTGGTATAATCGTCTATATGGACTGTTGGACAGATGCAATGCATCGACAATACCATAAGTATTGAGTCTAGGCGTATTTAATCAAGGAAGGTTTTGTGATATCTTACCATATTGAATATCGATGACATGAACCATGGATGATGGATCAAAGGGTCGGATCTAACTGGTTTAAGATACATTAGCTTGGAAGACAAGGCTGATCAGGCTTGCGGAATGTTATTTCCATGGCCGGTCAAGTAGGAGGGAAGACTCATCGGATCCAAGGCATGTGGGGTGGTTTGTTGATTGACTTGGATTTGATGTCCAAAATATGGAATTGGTCCATATCATATAGGACAAAGGGAGATAGGATAGTGCTTGAGTCAAGAAGTGGCTCGGTGCATGTCTTTAGCAAATGAAGACCTCTCAATTGTTACTTGGTCAGTGAGGATGGTTGGTTGAATGACTAAGTACCAAAGGGAAGGGTTCTTCTGTGTATAAGGAGATTGAAATGAGTTTAAGGCATCTGGCCGAAGTGTATAAGAGCTGGAAAGAGTACATGGTAGCTGGGAACAGCTCGGTCTTAGCTCAGCTCAAGTGTACCAGCTCGATGATCTGGATGTACTAGCTCAGTGAGCTGGGATCAGCTCGGTCTCAGCTCAGCTCAATTGTATCAGCTCGATGAGCTGGATGTACTACCTCAGTCAGCTGGATCAGCTGAACCGATGAGCTAACAAGCTCCGTGGATGTGGCAAAGGTATGACCTAGCATTACTTGGATAGATTAATATCTTCCTAGGATTCTGGTAGAAGGGTTTAGGGAAATGCAACCTCGGATCAGTGTGACTGGAACTGTCCAAGGATTGTTTTATTGGTGGTAAATGAAATGACCATAGACAATTGGACCGGACAAGTTCCGTATGAGTTATAGATCAATGGTTAATAAAGAATATTCCGTGCGTATTGTTAGATATGATCTAAGCTATAAAAATAACTAAGTTGGTCGTACGCTAAGGTCTAAGATAGACCTTGCTTTAGCCAAAATTAAATAATAAGGGTAATAAAAGAGAGGTTCGGCCAGGACGTGGCCAGAACGATGAAGGACATCGACCGCGCTTAGGCAGCCGGGTTGGGGCCCTTCATTTCTTACTTATGACTTTTCTTGAATTATTCCGAGGAGGTTTTCATAAGAGTAGCAATCTTAGACGTTGATATTGAGATTACTGTTTTAACCCCAACAGTTAGCCCCCTAGCCTGCAAGTTTTTGGTATGATTCTGAGGGCGAGTAATGTTTTAATTCAAAATCTACGGCTAGGAATTCTTTCCTTTTAATCGCGAAACTTTTGTCGAGATTATTTTATTGCGAAGATTAATCTCATCCTCATATTCCTGTACGGTTTTGGACTTTCATTTCTTTAGTCGTCATGAGAATGGAATGTGATAAGGTTGGGGCCTGTGCCTTTTAAAGGCTGCCTACATATCTTTGTCAAAGGGATCAAACCTTTCGTAGTTCGTATTGGAGTTAAGATTCCTACGATCTGTTTTCCAGTGAGACCCTTACGGTTTAGTTATGTATTTTGTAGAAATTACCGAGCATGTTGCTGCTGATGGCATTTTATATTGGACCTTTGTCAGCCTCCAGATTAGCCTTTTTGGATGTTTGGTTTGGCTAAGTGTGGCCGTCTTTATATTTTTGGACTGGCCGCGTGTGGCTTCGAATCCTTACCGCTTCGCGGCCCGCTTTCTAATGAATTTTGTTCCGCCTTTTAAGATCATGTTTGTATTCGTTGTGAATGTATAGGGAAGAGTATGAGGGGTCGTCTCATATCTAACTATTTGTAGATCGATAAATTAGCTGTTCGTTTTAGATGAGAATAATTGAAAATTTTGATTTTTTTCGCAATTTCATGAATGTTGAAATATAAACGAAAAGACATATTTTAGAATCTTGTGTCATTTTGATATCATTCCTAAAGATGTTAGAGACCATTGTGCTGGGTTTAGGGCAAGAACTAGGCCTAATACCGGTTTAGGGGATGTGATGACCTACTTTGGCGTATGTTTTCCATATTGTTTTCTACCTGATATTGTACCGATTTAATGTCTATGATAGGTTCTTCGCGTAGGGTACATGTTTGAGAAGATTTTAAAACCTAACTAAGTTCGCTAGCGTAACCACCGATGTCGAAAACCCTATGTGAGCCGAAAATCGTTTAGAAATAGACGAAAGGTTTTAAAGATTTTGGACTGGACCTTATGAAAGGCTGCTTACGTACCCTTTTTGAGGATCATGATGAACATAGTTCAAGTAAAATATTAGAACAGAGATCGAACTGCCTGGACGAGTTAGTCTAGTAAATTAGTGCCAATCATACAAACCGAACTTGTCTTGAATAAAGCCTAAGTTTTCTAAGTGCATAGAGGTATATGGTCTCAAGAATCGTCTGATCGTTTCCTTGGCTCCCCTTATATATGCCTCCAAGGTCGCCCGTATTTCCTCTTCTTCCCTTTATTCGAGTTTATCTCTTCGCGGAAATATTCCATCTTTTCCCGGTCTTCGTGTTTATCCTTTGAAACTTGAGATTATCTTTCCTGCGAATAATAGATAGACCGTCATAGTACCCTTGGGATCAATTTCGTCTGAAATCGTAAGTGGGCTCTTAGCCGCGTTTTAGACCTTTTCGGGCTGTTTTCCAACTTAACCTTTTTTATGATTTCTCGAGTGAAAACCTTTGGTACGATGTTAGTTTCACAAATAGTTCAAATTACTCGTATAGTTGAGGGAACTTCGGTGTTAAGTCAACCGATGCCCTTTTATACGAACAATTTGAATTCATACGAGAAAACATGTCTTTACAGTTTTTATCGTAAAGTTCCAACGGTAACTTCAATCGAGACGAAACAAGTGTGATCGAGATTCAAAAGAGGCACTGGTCGGAAATGTCTGATCCAATTCGCCATCAGGCGAGTTGGATTGGCTGATCAAACTAGCCTCATGGAATTTGGATGTGGTGCATCCAACTCGCCATCAAGCGAGTTAGACGGTCAATCCAACTAGCCTAATGGCGAGTTAGATTGGTTGATCCAACTTGACATTGTTCGTGTTTCCGACGGGCCGTTGTTCTGGAGTTTCTTACTTAGAACATTTCCTGAAAAATTTTCAAGGAGGTTTTCTTTAAAAGTAGCAATTTTAGATGTTAATTTCGAGATTACCGGTTTTTGACCCAAGCATTGATGAGTTCCACTGAAGCTATGAAGGAGTAAGAACCACCGGAGTACTAATAGATCCTCATTTTTCTAGATTCATCCAAACATCTCAACTTTCCTAAATTGGCACCGTTCCCACCAAGAAAGAAAACCAAACATCTCCAGCTATTATTATATGAATTCATCTCATGGCTAGAGACGAAGAAGACTGTGGGAGGATAATAATTGAAGATGCTTTCATCCAGCCAAAAGAGTCAAAGCACTTTAAGTACGTAATATACAAGTGTCCTTATTTGGCCAACTCATTTACTCAAATCTAAATCATTCAAAACAGAGCTCTGGCCACCATATCCTCACCATCCATCACCACCAGAAGATTCTCACAGTCCACTTAATTCAGAAGACATAAAGAATGATTCTTTTCTTCAGCACACGTTCCTCCTTGAATGCATGCCACCTATCGAGCCTCATCACCATCTAAGATCACGTTTTCAACTTATTTCTTTTTTTGTTGCAATTTTTTTTAATTCTCTTGATTTCATCTATGCATTTATGTTTAAGAATATTTCACTAGGCTATAACAGGCCCATTTATCTATCATTGTAAGACACCTTTTTGAAGCAATAAAATTAAGTCTTTGTTTCCAAGCATTTGTGCCAAACATTTTAACCAATTTAATAGGAACATTGAGAAATATTTTAACCAATTTGTGCCAAACATAAAGCATTTTAGTTTCAAAAGCATAGTGAAGGAAAGAAAGAAGCTAGGATTAGAGAGAGCGAGAGAGAGAGAGAGAGAGACTACAAATATTATTAAGGACGAGTGATGATAAGAGAGTGACCACTTATTCAACATCTTTGTTTTACATTAAGGACGAGTGATGATAAAATTTCTTGTTTTACATTGCCCGAGATCCTTTTTCTAAATAGAAGCGATGACTTCTCGGAATTAATACATTGCCCATATGTTTCCCATAAACCTTTACCCCATTCATTTCTTCATCACATTTATGAGGCTTCACCTTTCAAAAGAAGAAGGGTTATCATCAACAAATAACAGATGAAACAACGGGGCCAAGCACGTGAGACACGGATCCCTAGTATCCTTCCATGGTTATCTGAATGATTAAGAAGGCTAACGAGCACTTTCGTACATATTATGAAGATGAAAGGAGATAAAGGATCTCTTCATCGTAAACCTCTCTCTGGGATTATATTTCTTCTGGGTTGTCCATTCATTAGAACTTTTTACTTAGATGAGACAAATGCATGATCCAAGAGTTCCATGTTTCAGAGATACCCATTTTCTCCATAATCTTTTGTATAAATTTCAATTCCATGCGGTCATAGGTTCTGCTCACATCCTTTTTGATGGCCATTCGCTTACATCTCCCACCTGGTATAGTTATAAGTGCGTGGAACATTTTCTGAGCGTCATTATGTTATTTGTGATTCGCCGACCGCAACAAAAGTTGAATGAGTTTCAGAGATACGCTCAGGTAAAACTTTCTTCAGTCTATGGCATAGGAACTTAGAGACAATCTTATAAATGACGTTACAAAAGGATGATTGGTCGAAATTGGCCCCCATTTCATTTTGCTTATTTTTTTTTGGAACGAGACAAGTGCTTATATCATTTAAATCCTTGGACAACTATACCTCCAAATAAAAATTTCCTGACATACAAGTTATGTCTCTTTTTTAGAACGTCCCAAAATTTTGGTAAAATAACGCACTCATTCCATCTGGCCCAGAAGCTTTTCAGGACACATAGCATAAAGAGCAAGCTTCGCTTCCCATTCAGTCACAGGATAAGTGAGATCCTGGTTTATCTCATCTGTTGTTGTTATCGAAATATTTCCCAAAGCATCATCTATCTCCTGAGGGTTCGATGATTCAAACTTTTTTCTGAAATAGCTGGTAGCAACGGATACTAGCCTCTCCTCATCTTCTACTACGTTCCCAAATTATCCATCAATCGAGTGGTGCGATTTCTTGCTCTTCTTTGTTGCTCTTCTTTTTTGGTTAAATCGAGTGATGTGATTATCCACCATTTCATGATACTTATTTAATGCAACTTTATTAATTGATTAAATTTTATTGTTAAAAGTCATCATTTTTCCCAACCCTAACCGCAGAAGGTAAAACAGAAGGCTCACCTTCTCTACGATTCTCATAGGTAATATGAAAGGGTCATAATCTCAGTTGTTCGTATTAAGTTGAGCTGGGTATGTCGATGCACTAGGACATGGGTGAGATAAGATATGATTTCATTGTAATCATTTGTTTTATCGGGTAACTTGTCAAGATTCAAATTTGTTTTCTAGTGCGCTATGATGATTTCAGTCGTTTCTGATGTTGGATTTTAGTTCTTCCATCGAATCTGATGGAGTGACTGATATGCCACTAAAAGTATATGTACGGAGGAATACGACATAAAGTAAAGAGATGGCGCCAAGAAAAGAAGTGAATGAAGATGATGTGGAATATTTTATAAGGAGTTTGTTATGGTTGTAGGAGTTTGTTATTGGGCATCTACTATATCAGAGGATCAATTGCGTTACAATTTGGTGATCCAAAAACTGATGTGAGAGGCCTCCCGATCATATTTCCAAGGTCTCTGTAATAACACGTGACATACATCCATGGAAGCTACGTCACAATAATTTTTTTCCTGGTAATAAGCACCAATTGAAAAAGAGACCAATACTCGAAGAGTAATGCGTATCTCTAAACCTTCTTTTAGCCAAAACAACTTGTAGAGTGATGCAGTCGACGAAGACCTAATTTACTAACTGCTTCCTTAGAGATCACACTATGAAAACTGTCTGACTCGTTAAAATAGCGACACACTTTACCTTTGATCGTACATGTCGATGCAAAGATGATGGTGCACAACCCAGGTTGATCGTCTTGGCGCATTGGAGCCAAACACACTCGAGGGATCATCAAGAGGGTTCCCTTATCCCTTAAATTGTGGTCGTCAATGATTTTTTCAATAAGGTACTCGTTATTCTCAGCCCATCATCATGGAGAGTTGTATTTGGACACACCGTTTGGTGATGTCCAAATTCCCCACATGCAAAACAACGTAGTGCATTTGGTAAGGTTGACCGACACAACTTCTCAATTACCATTTAAGCTTTACTTGGAACTGTTCCATGAGACCCAATAGCTGATTCACCCACCTCCTTAGAATTTTCAGTTGTTTTACCAGCATCAACTTTTTTTGAGGTTGAACATGATCGATTTGCTGAATTCCAATTTTATGTCGGAGCTTTAAATTTGGAGTTCACAGGCCATTGCTCTTCGATGGGCCTCTGAAACTGTAAGAGGGTCGAATTGAGACATCGCGTTCTGAATTTGAGGTCGTATGTTGGGTAATTCCAAGCTTGTGGAAACTTAACATATTATTGGATGTTTAATATGTTAAGAGATAAACACAAAAAGGAAATCTAGAATAGGAAAAGGAAGTTTTCTATTAGATTAGGTTTGTGTTTTCCATATCCCACATGTTAAAGGGAATTATCTTTCACTATAAATATAGACCTTATGGAGAGGTGTTCCATAAGAGATCTATGAGAAACATTGAGAGCTTTAGTTTTGAGTAGTTTCTAAAGCAATAAGAGAGTTGTTCTTATTATCCTTTGTTCTAAGAGATCCTTCAATTGGTATCAGAGCTTAAGTTAAAGCTTCGATCAAAGCTTAAGTTGAAGCTTCGATCCTGGTGGCTGTGAAGCAAGAATTCGCGACACAAGATGGCTGACGTGAATAGGGCTCCACGCGCGAAGGACCTTGGATCCGCATCCATCCAATGTCCGATGCTGAACTCGACAAACTACACAGTTTGGTCGATAAGGATGAGGGTGTTACTCCGTGTTCATGATGTGTGGGACACGATAGACCCCGGTTCGGATGATCAAAAGAAGAACGATGTTGGCGATTGCTCTTTTGTTTCAATCCATTCCCGAAACTTTGATTCTCCAGGTGGGAGAACAAACCGCATCAAAAGACATCTGGGACGCCATCAAGTCACGACACCTTGGAGCTGATCGTGTAAGGGAGGCGAGACTTCAGACATTGATGACGGAGTTCGACAGGTTGAAGATGGATGATAGTGATACCGTGGATGAATTTGCGGGAAAGCTATCAGGGTTATCATCCAAGGCAGCCTCGTTGGGAGAAAACATAGAAGAATCCAAGATGGTTAAGAAGTTTTTGAAGGGTCTTCCAAGACACAAATATATCCAGATCGTAGCGTCGCTTGAGCAAGTCCTAGAACTCAACTCTACGGGTTTTGAGGACATAGTCGGAAGGATAAAGGCGTATGAGGAGCGTGTAGGGGAAGAAACTCAAAAAGAAGACCAAGGGAAGCTTATGTTTTCAGATAACAATCACCAAGTTCAGAGGAACTATGGAGATTTTCGTGGTAGAGGTAGAGGACGGAATGGAAGAGGCAGAGGTCGAGGTAGGTTACACAACCAAAGTCATGTGTCACACACCGAAGACAAAAACTCGAAGAAGGATCGTTCGAAGCTGATATGTTGGAGATGTGACAAGCCGGGTCACTATGCGAATTCATGTCCCGAGAAGTCAGTGAGGAATCAAGAAACCAACTTAAATGAAACACAAGAGGCCGATGCCCTCTATGTACACGAGGTGGTATTCTTGAATGAAGACAAGGTGATTCCAAAGAATCTTGATATCAACAAAGGCAATGCAAGTGTTTGGTATTTGGATAATGGAGCGAGCAATCACATGACGGGAAACAAGGAGTTCTTTTCGAGTTTGAATCTCAACACCAAAGGGAAAGTGAAGTTTGGTGATGGATCGTGTGTTGATATCGTAGGAAAAGGGATTGTTACCTTTGTGTGCAAGACTGGAGAGAAGAAGACACTCAAAGACATATACTACATACCCGACCTGAAGTATAACATATTGAGTCTTGGACAAGCAACAGAGAACGGATGTGAGGTTAATATGAAAGATGTCTATTTAACACTCACAGATTCGTGTGGCAGGTTGCTTGTACGTGTAACAAGATCTCAAAACCGTCTCTACAAGACCCCGATGGAGATTAGTTATCCGCAATGTTTACATGTCAGAGATGAAGATGCAACATGGAGGTGGCATGCTCGACTAGGACATATAAGCTATGGCATGATGAACAACATGGTAAAGAAGGAGATGGTCGTGGGAATGCCGTGTGTAACACACGAAGAAAGCGTATGTGACGCATGTCTAGCAGGGAAGCAGATTAGACAGTCATTCCCGACTAAAGCCATGTTTCGTGCGACAAAGCCATTGGAGTTACTGCATGGAGATTTGTGTGGACCAATCACACCACCAACGCCTGCAAATAACAAGTATGTCTTTGTCCTAATTGATGACTTCTCCAGGTATATGTGGACTATACTTATGAAGGAGAAGAGTGAGGCATTCGATCGGTTCAAAAGGTTTAAGGAAAGTGTAGAGAAGCAAACCGGTTCAACCATTAAGACCTTTCGCACCGATAGAGGAGGAGAGTTTACCTCAGCTGAGTTCAATCTGTTCTGTGAAGAGAATGGAGTTAAAAGACACCTAACCGCGCCTTACACGCCTCAGCAAAACGGTGTTGTAGAGAGAAGAAACCGAACCTTAATGGGTATGACAAGAATTTTGCTGAAGGCAATGAAGATGCCAAACTACTTATGGGGGGAAGCTGTACGACATTCAACTTACCTCATCAATAGAGTTCCTACAAAAGCCTTGAAGGATCAAACGCCATACGAGTGTCTCACATCGAAGAAACCAAATATCGAGCACTTAAGGATATTCGGTTGTGTAGCACATGCGAAAATCAGTGTAACACATCTAAAGAAGTTAGATGAGAGATCAAAGAGTGTGATCAATCTTGGAACTGAGCCGGGTTCCAAAGCATATAGACTCTATGATCCAGTCGTAGGGAAGGTGATGGTGAGTAGAGATGTGATTTTCGATGAGAAGAAAGCTTGGGATTGGACGTCTACAACCAACCAAGCTGATTGTGAACCTAGTATGCTTAAGCTTCCACATGAGGGTGATATAGAAGAAGATAATGATCAAGGTGAGGATCATGAACAAGAAGCTATAAACCAAGATGAGGAAGAAGAAGAAGAAGATACAGATCACAATGCAAACCAAGACGGTGGTGGTCAACCGTTGATGACTAGACAGGGCCGCACCTTAACAAAACCAAGGTATCTCGATGATTATGTGTTACTTGCAGATCAAGAAAGTGCAATGTTGTTGCTCACAGTAGATGGCGAGCCAGAGAACTATCTTGAGGCCGAACACGTAAGAGAATGGGTTGAAGAGATGGTAGCCGAGTTGGAGTCTACCACAAGAAACAAGGCGTGGGAGCTTGTAAGGAAAGGAGAAGATGATCGAGTTTATGTGTTATACAAGGCGTTGTATGGGTTACACCAAGCACCAAGAGCTTGGAATGTGAAACTCGATCATGTCCTAAAGGAGATGAGCTTTAGGAAGTGCACATCAGTGTATCGCAAGAATGAAGGAGGAGACTTCAGGTTGTGTGACACAAAGATGGAAGTGTGTAACATGACTCACGATGAACTAGAGATAAATGCTACGGATTTCAGAAGAAGCATAGGATGTTTGGGGTATCTACTTCACACAAGATTAGGTGTGTGTTACACAGTTGGTGTACTAAGTCGATACATGCAAACTCCAGGTGTTGAGCAGAAGGCCGACATCCTAACCAAGCCATTAGCAAGGATTAAGTTCAAGCAAATGAGGAGCTTAATCGGAGTTCAAGAAATTGGTCTCCCTAATTCAAGTTGGAATTAAGGGGGTGATTGTTGGGTAATTCCAAGCTTGTGGAAACTTAACATATTATTGGATGTTTAATATGTTAAGAGATAAACACAAAAAGGAAATCTAGAATAGGAAAAGGAAGTTTTCTATTAGATTAGGTTTTGTGTTTTCCATATCCCACATGTTAAAGGGAATTATCTTTCACTATAAATATAGACCTTATGGAGAGGTGTTCCATAAGAGATCTATGAGAAACATTGAGAGCTTTAGTTTTGAGTAGTTTCTAAAGCAATAAGAGAGTTGTTCTTATTATCCTTTGTTCTAAGAGATCCTTCATCGTAAACCTCCTATGGAAAATGACATCAACTAAGCTTCGCTATTCAACAAATCATTGCATGTGAGGAGAAAAGTGAATTCCTTGGCATGATCATCGACAAATTGCGTTCCTTCACGTAGGTTTTGAAGTCTAATGAACATAGTTATGTCAAAATTTTAAGGTAAAAACGCCTTATGAATTACTTTATCAAGTTTTGCCCATGTCTGAATGCTACTTGTTGGAGATGGATTACATCTCCCCTCAAGGTCTATCGGGTGAAAAGTCGGCCAAAGAAGCTGGAACATCAGGAAGGGCGCGTAAGCCGATCGCGGGCAAAGAACGACGGCTCGGCCCCAAGCTGATAGAGAGTTGGTCGTACGAACCAAACGCCCGCAGTGTGACATGAGCCCGGCGTCGCGAGCTGTTTGAGCCGGTCCGTCCTAGCCCGCGTCGAGTTATTGGTCGGCCCATCAGGAGGTGAACCACGAGCTAGGGCGAACAGGACTCAAGAGGGGTTATAAAATGGGGGAAGAAACATAGTAAAGGGGCAGTTTTTGAGCTAGACCTAAGAACAAAACATTGTAAACTCGAAAAGACCTTTGTTAAACATCTAATCGAAAGAGCAAATTAGTTTAAGTTACAAAACGTCTTCACAAGTAAACCCACAAATCGAACTAGATCTTTGTAAAAATCACCCGACCAACCCCAGATCTAACACTACTTTTGCCAGCTCGAACTTAAGCCGCTTTGAGTTGAAGCCACCACGAAGCTGCCTTTTCCCAGAACCGAGTTGCAACCAGTGCCACCTTTCGTTACTCCTACACTTGGTTAAAATCTAACATCTCTTGTACAGCTACGATCCAATCTAGGAGTTCCTCACCACGGAAGCTACCGTGAAACTCCGGAATATCCGCTTTAAATCCTATCTCCCAGCTCCTGTCAACTTCATCACGGCCATGGAGATAAAAACTGTTAGCCCGATGATTTACTTCTTCTGCGAATGGATTAGCATCCATTTCGGTTGATCCATCTTCTGAAGGTGGCGACCAAGTTGCTGAAGATACAGTAATTCAGCAAGCTCAAGCATCGAGTTATGGATTGTAACCTGAATTTTTTCTTGCACCTCTAACAGAGTTCTCCTCAACTCCTCCTGTTCATTCATGGGTTGATTCGTTGAAGCTTAATTAGTGTGTCTTGGAGCCATTGAATGAATCTGAAATGTTGAATGTAGAAAAGAAATCATTCTTGACCGTGCTTGCTCTAAGACCAAACTGGCGCAATGTAAGCCTTTCAACTGTTGTTCGTTGAGTCTTGAAGAATACGCGAACACTATTTAGAACATCAATATCATTGATTCATAGAATACTCGATAGCCAAGAAGATTGAACATAAAGTTTTGATTGTTATTCAATAAAAGTGTAACTCTTTACAAAGATCAGCTAAGCTATAAAAACTTACACGAAAACCCTAGATTATCGTTGATGATAAGGATTGTCCTAATGTTAAATAAAAGTTGCAAAGTAAAAGGAAAATTATAAATCCTACGTGACTAAAGAAAACAAAACCCGATTTGGTATTGCCACTACACCGATGGTAAAGCAAATAGAGATGGACACCAGTAATCTCGTTTTGGATCTGGTAATAGACGAGATTACTGGTGTCGTGGTGAGGTTAGATGCGGGAAAATCTTTGGAGTGGGTCAACGTTTAGTGTCCAAGGCAAGGCAAGGGTTTTGATTTTCAGATATGTTCTTAACCCTTTTCTTCTTGGGTGATGGAGGCGTGAGATTTGTAAAGTCTTCTCACTACAAGAAAATGTGTCTAACCACGAAAACATATATATATATATAAGTGATGGAGGCACGTGAGATTTGTAAAATCCATGACATATAAACTCCCCCAGACTTATCATTTTGCTTGTCCACAAGCGAAACAAAGGTAAACCTGTTGAAGAGGTTTGAAAACATATGAAGTCACAAAATATCTAGCTTATCATTATCACCTTTACTATTTTGCAACCACATCAAGTAAGTGTCAATCTTAGAGAAACTCTATATACCATATCCTGGTATAGTAACCAAATCTATTCTAGTAACAACTTAGAAAATATTGGTTTGACTCACCCCTCCACTAACCTCATTTCTTGCATAAATTGTGCATGATTTACCTTGGGAATATCGATCAGAGGACACATTGACTCTTACCCCTACAAGTATTTGAACACAATGGCAGCTTTTTCTGATCCCTTTCTTCCATATTTCTCTCTTCTCTGAATCTCTTTTTTTATAAGTCCAAGGAATCAATGATACTGATACATTCCATCTTGTTCATCATTTTTTTTTCTTTATATTTGACAAAGTGTAGGCGAATAATGGGGTCACATGTAATTTACCTATCCCTCGCTTCCACAGTGAGTGATCATTCCTTTCTGAATTAGAATAATGGGGTCACATATACCTTACCTACCCCTCTGCATCTTTCAGGAAAACAAACTCAATCTTTTATTTTTATAGATGCCGAATAGAGAGAGAGAGAGAGAAAGAGAGAGGGAGAGAAGGGAATCATAAGCACACATACTTTTACCTTCCAGATTTGCAAGAGGAATATGATCCGATGTATGCCAAATCCAAAAAAAAGAAGCAAATACGTCAGTATTAGCTTAGAGGTCAGCTTTGGTTCCTTCAAACTTTCTAAGTAAGTGTAATATAGTGGCAGGATGATCCACTTTGGTATCTCTTGTACTCTCTGCAATTAACAAATCCAAAATGCTGCTATAGAATGGTTAGATAATAAGTAAATTTTAAATATGCTCATAATCTCATTCTTGACTCAATATTTTTTATTAAAACCATGTAAAATTAAGAAAATATCAAAATAAATTTCATTGTTAGTAACTACCTCCCCCAGATTTAAACAACATTGTCCTTAGTTTGGTGAAATAAATAAATTGGTATGGAAATTATTTTGGAACACGTACCTCTCTATTGAGACCGTCGATCGACACTTCTCGGTATCCGTCGATCGACACTAGACTGTATACATTGATCGACACTCCTCTGTATCCGTCGATCAACACTCGACAGATAGCGTGAAACTCTCTGCGAGTTAGCGTCTCATGTGTCTAAACTTCATATTTTGATCATCTCTCTTACTTGTTAGCTCTGTTAGACACTCAAGCACACGTCAAAACATCCAAATAACATAATAAAAATAAGTCTAAGATCCAAACATAACAAATGAAATATAATAAGTATGTGCATAAGTCTGAATAGCAAATAAAAAGGAGGAGCATAACATAAGACTACTCCTCATTTGTCGTGTTAAGGTCTGGCTGGCAGGATGATCCCGGTGCTGTTGGTGGTGATCTTGTGCAGGTGCATGGACGGATGAAACATTGACACCTTGACATCGCCTCTACTCTGTCCCAAATGGCATGAAGTGAACCAACCACAAATCTCTGGAAGTCACTATGGCTATGGATGGGGATCTCTTGGATATGTGGGAACTCTGGTAGAGGGGCGGTAGGTGGTGGTGCTGGCTCGTATGTGTGCTCAGTTTCTGCGCCTGCGGGTCTAGGTCCTCTCCACTATGTACTCTGGGAGGTGTGTTGCATAGGGCAATGGGTTCATACGAAACTCAAGGCGAGTGGCTTCATCCACGATTGTCAACATGCGCTCGAGAAACTCTATAAAATGAGGCCATGCATTGTTAGTGAAGGACCAAAGTGTCCCTCCTTCAGCCATCCTGCACTCGTCAAATGCCGCCTTGTCCATGTAGGCTTACTTATTGACCATCGAAGGTCCTTCACGACTGATCCAAGGAATGAAAATATGGGTGTCAGAAGACTCCCAACTGTATCCTTCTTCGTGCCAATTCCCTTGAATGGCTTGCTCCTCACTGAGACCAAGTGCTCTGCGAAAACTGCTCCCAAGTTCACCAACTGATCCTCATCTGGTGGACGTGCTCTGTGTCAATCTCAACCAAGTCTCTAACCGACTGGTACAACATTGTAATCTCCTCCACCCTCAGATTGTTCGGCTCCATCTTGCACACAGAGTGTTGGCAAGAACCTTGAGGAAGTAGTGCAAGGTAGGGTGGCGAATGTCGATCTGGGTAGCAGCACTCGAGTCAAAAGGTCATGTGGCTATAAGTTCCCAAAAGGCAGTCTGGACAGGAATGGGAGGGACGAAGCATCTGAGGTTATCAATGTTCTGGAACCTGTAGATCTTACATAGCTCAGGAATCAAGATCCTATATCTGATGCCTCTGATGAAGAAGGTCAGAGTAGCCTCGTTTGACCTCTTCACCCTCTCGCTCCTGCAGGTCACCTGAACTGTGGCCATGAACTGTTTGGCCAAATAAGGGTAGAGAGCATATGTCTTAGTGCCAATGCGGCCCATCCTCAGCTCTCTTAGAATGTCCTTCAAATCAGCTTGGAGCCCCAACTTCCTCAGAACCTCACTGTAGAGAGACCTCGTAGGCTCAGTGATAACGCCTATCCAGGCGTTGTAGTACAGAGTGTCGAAGTCATCATAGTCATCATACACTGGCCTATGAGTTCACTCACTCGATGCTACAACAAGTCTAGGATCAGGATAATACTCTATGGTCCTTATCAAATCCTCCTCTCTTTTTGGCCAAGGCTGGCGGCACGGGGGTCCTGATGGTGCATTGGAGCTCCCAACGTTGAAATGTGCCTTGGTTCTCCTCTCATCCATCTTGATGATGGGTTGATTGATTCAACTAAACAGAAAAAGGGTGAAAATCGAGTGGGGTTAGACTCAAGAACGAGCAAAATCGGCTAAAATAGAGAGAAATTGGAGGTTGTTTTGGCGGTTATGAATTTATTTATTAAAAAGGGTTTGTGTCGAGCTTATAGAGGCTCGAAATTCCGGCATTGATTGATGGTCCTATAATGCCGTTGATCGATGGTGTATATCGTGTCCACTTTTTCACTTTGAAAACTGTATAAAGATATTATAATTATTTGTTTTTATTACTATTATCACAAGTGGGTTTCCTCCCACTCAGCTCTTGTTTAAGGTCATTAGCTTGATAGAACGTTACATCAATCGGGCGTTGGTATACCCAAACGCACGGTCTGAGAGCGCGGGATTTCCGCTTTTTCCCAGTTGTGCTTCACTGTTTGCCTACTTATTGCGAACTCTTGTTTTTCGAGTTTATGAGTACGATAGCTCCATATGGTGTGACATCTCTGATAGTGAAGGGTCTTGACCAACGAGAACGTAATTTCCCATCAATAACATTAAATGGGAATTGTACAAAAGTACCTAGTCATTAGGTTTGAATGCCTTGATATGATTTTTTTATCGTGATACGCTTTTGTTCTTTCCTAGTACAATTTTTGAGTTGTTATAAGCGCTTCCCAACTCATTAAGTTGTATTATCCTTTCTTCAGCTGGTTTTACATCAAAATTTATCATCTTTGTCACCCAAGCTGCTTTGTGTTCTAGTTCTACCGGGAGATGACAAGATTTCCATTAAAGTAAATAAAAGGGGTAGTTCGAAGTGGTGTTTTAAACGCATTCCGGTAAGAACAAAGCGCGTCATCCAACCTTGTAGACCAATCCTTACTGGTCGATCCTACCGTTTTTTCTAAGATTTCTTTGATCTGGCGGTTAGAAACTTCTACTTGTCCGCTGGTTTGAGGATGATAAGGTGTAGCAACTTGGTGGTGGACTCCGTGTTTCTTGAGAAGTTTTTCAAATACTTTGTTGATAAAATGGGTACTTCCGTCACTTATAACTATTCGTGGGACTTCGAATCTAGAAAAGATGATTTTTTTATTGAAAAGCTGAACGATTACAGCAGCATCGGTTTTCGGGGTTGCTATAGCTTCAACCCATTTCGATACATAGTCCACAACAACTAAAATGTATTTATTTTCGTTAGAAGAAGGAAAGGGACCCATAAAGTCTATACCCCAGCAATCAAATACTTCTACTTCAAGTATGAAGTTTTGCTCCATTTCATGTCTTTTGCTGATTTTTCCTCTTCTTTGGCATGGGTCA
Source organism: Moricandia arvensis (assembly GCA_905132765.1). Classification (NCBI taxonomy): domain Eukaryota; kingdom Viridiplantae; phylum Streptophyta; class Magnoliopsida; order Brassicales; family Brassicaceae; genus Moricandia; species Moricandia arvensis. The sequence goes on from CAJHQP010009383.1 coordinate 19,672, forward strand.
CATTTTGCTATGTATGCTTGAGCATCTTTAAACATAGTTGGCCACCAAAAACCTGCCTGGAGAATCTTCGATATTGTCTTAAAACTAGCAAAATGCCCAGCATAATCTGATCCATGACAGTGATATAGAATGTCTGGGACTTCAATTTCCGCAACACATCGTCTGTATATGCCGTCTAAAAAGTGTTTATAGAGGTAAGGTTCGTCCCAGTAATGTCTTCGGATTTCTCTTAGGAATTTCTTTTTGTGATATCCTTTAGAGACTTTTGGTTCTATGTCAGCCGCAAGATAGTTCACTATGTCGGCATACCATGGTCTATCATTGATAGTCGTGTTCAGCGTGCACACCCCCCAACTTAAACTTCGATCTCCGGGAGAATCTTGGTTGAAATGTGAGGGTGTACAAGCAACCTTGATTGTAATTTTGACTATAACCTCATTGGTGTCTGTTTCTATGTTTTCCTTGTCTGTGGCGTCGATCATGTTTCACTATGAATGTCGATCGATGATTCTTCAGATGGTAGACGTACATTTCCAACAAATGTTGAGTCTGCTTGGTAGGCATTTTTGGTGGGCAGAAAATCGTTTATAGGAACGTCATCATCTACTCTGACTCTCGAAAGGTGATCTGCAACTCCGTTTTCTATTCCTTTCTTATCCTTGACTTCTATGTCAAATTCTTGTAAGAATATAATCCATCTTAAAAGTCGTGGTTTTAGCATCTTTCTTTTGCATTAGTACTTCAAAGATGCGTGGTCGGTGTGGACAACTACTTTTGAACCAACTAGATAGGAACAAAAAATTTCAAAAGAAAACACCAAAGCCAATAACTCTTTTTCCGTTGTTGCATAATTCCTTTGTGCATTGTCGAGAGTTCTACTAGCGTAGTAGATGGCATGTAGTTTTTTTTTCTTTTTTTTCTGCCCAAGTACTACGCTCACTGCGAAATCACTGGCGTCACACATTAATTCAAATGGCAAATCCCAGTATGGTGCTTGTACAATTGGGGAAGTTACGAGAGCTGATCGGATTTCCTTGAAAGCTTTTAGACATCGGGTGTGAATTAAAATTTGACTTCTTTGCATAGGAGGGCTGTAAGGGGTCTAGCAATTTTTTCTGAAATCTTTAATGATCTCCTATAGAATCCGGCGTGTCCTCAAAAACGTTGAACGTCTTTTAATTTTGTGGGTGGTGTCAGGCCTGTCATCACTTCGACTTTGGCTCTATCAAGCTCTATAATGGCTGATGAAACTTTGTGTCCTAAGACAATTATGTTGTTGACCATGAAATGACATTTTTTTCCAATTAAGGACTAGGTTTTTCTCCTCGCATCTGGCCAATACTTTGCAGAGATTGTTAAGGCATGTTTTGAAATCTGGTCTGTATACGGAGAAATGGTCCATGAAAGCTTCCTTGAAATCTTCAATCATATATGTAAAAATAGACATCATGCATCTCTAGAAGGTAGAATGAGCGTTACAAATGCCCAAGGGAATCCTGTGATATGAAAACATTCCATATGGACATGTAAAAGTAGTCTTCTTTTGGTCATTTGTGTTGGGTTTTATTTCACTTTCAAATTAACCATATTTCCCACTTTTACTCTCTCAAATAAAAGGTTCAATGTGGTACTTAGGGATTGAATCTACAAAGACTATAGGATTACACAATAGACTTATTGTTTTCGAATTAAAGCTAGATGAATTATAACAATAACAATAAAAGCGATTTCAAGACTGATTTGGTTTGTGAGGGTTAAATTAAGAGATTAGACTTAGGGAAAATTCTTAGGTAAAACTAGATACTACATATTAATAGATTGCTAGGGTTTTATTAAACATCGTTCTGAACTCAAACCTTAGGGTTTTGGTTAGATCGATCGATGCTCATTCTAAAATGTACTGGTTTCGCGGTTTGATGGATTCTCTAAACTTCCAATTCTACTCTCGTTTGTTACTGGTTATTTAGGTTATTTAAGATATATTCCAGGTTATAACCAAAATATCGCTTGCGCTATAGAACCCTAATTTCTAAGTTTGAGGTGATCAGGTTCAACTTATCATTAAGAAAAACTTAAACAAAGAACCAAGAGGATTACCCTAACAATTCTACAAAATCAGCAATACATTATTACCATTGAATAACCCTAAATCTAACAGCGAACTACTCAGACATAGCAATAAAGAACATGAATAAATTCTTAATAAATTCTGAATAAATTGCATAGAATAAACTGTGTAAAAAGATAAGGAGTTCAAGATCTTCTCTGTAATGATAATCATATCTTTCTCTCCAATAGATGTAGCAATGTGTCTGAACTCTCAATTCTAAAAACTCTTGTGTAACTTAGAAGACAACTCTTTTTTAGTCCCCTAGGCTTAGGTCAAACTAAGATATAAAACCCTAATAAATAGTCTAAATTTCGGCAAGGGACTTATCTTGCAAATAATAAAACTTTGGGTAAAACTTGTAATTTCTCAAGACTTCACCAATCTTGCTGTCGATCTACGCACAGTGTGTGACGTCGATCGATGGTCCCTTCATAAATCTGGATCCGACTCTGAGTGTCTGCTGAGCATCCTAAGTGCTCCAAAATCGCCCAAAAGCTCCAATTACTTCCAATGAGTTCTTAGACATGTAAATACTCTAAAAACAGTACCAAATTCATATAAAAGACTCTAAAAATACTCTATATATTATAGGTAAAATCCATGGTATATCTACTCCCCCAGACTTAACCTTTTGTTTGTCCTCAAGCAAACAAGCCTGTGTAAGAGGTTTTTGAAAAGCGGAGACTCACATAATGTCTAAGTATAACTGTCAAGCTACTTTGTTGCAACCCACATCCTATCAAGTCAATCATGGAAAACTTAGTGACTACTAGTCTGACTCGCCCCTATATTGTTTTCATTTCTTTGCATAAAATAAAAGTGCAGGCTTTACCTTGGGAGTATCGATCAAAGGGACACATGGATTCTTAC
>CAJHQP010009384.1:0-22645 GCA_905132765.1 Moricandia arvensis
TGGTTCATGATCCAAGTATTTATAAAGATAAATAAAGAAGACAAGAAGAAGAAGCAATCTGGTTGAAGATAACATCTGGATAGAGAAAACATGACTTACAAGGAAATGTGAAGGCTGTGACCTAGTCTGACTTGCAAGGCAAGGAAATGAGTTGAAGCTTACCTTGTGACTGTTTCCAAGCACCAGAAATCCTACTCTACACGTGCATATGTCAAGAGAAAAGATCTGGTTGAATTGAAGCAAGAAAGATCACATGTGTTGCATAAGAAGAAAGACTGACCTGTCACTATCACACCAAGCTGTGTGTGCCTCTTCCTCCAGTCACTTTCTCACCATTCTGGACGTGCCCAGCCTGTCCCAGCCAGCCTGCCCCTTCTGATTTCCCCACAATATTATTGTTTATCCATTCCCAACACAAGTGATTGTTTATTAGCTAGTTTGTTGTGTAGTTGGGCTATATATTAGCATCTCTTGTAATCAAAACGAACTAAGGTGAGAGGGGGCGTTCCCCTTTCATTCTTCACAATTCTCTGTTCTAATTAAACTCTATATTCTCTGGTTACTCACTCTCTTACACGAAATCTCTAACAACAATCTCATACTCCTCCTAAATCTCTTTTATTCTCCATTGCAGTCTCTTTCATTCTCTCTTATTCTCTTGATTCTCTTGCTCTCAGATCCGACCATACTCTGTTTCTAAACCACCCACACACCATAATCTGTCTATTCTCTCATGGTATCAGAGCTCCCAAGCTCCTGAAACTCAAAGCTTCCGCAAATCAACCACAAGCTCACCCTCATGGCTGTTTTAAAACAATTGGAGAAGTTTTTGTCTAGTTGGCTGTTCTCTCTCTTCAAGAGGAAGAAGACTGCAACAATGGCATGTACAGAGACTCTCCAGAGTCTATCCTCGTGCCTCCTGCTAAGCATGAAGAGATCTCTTGAAGAAAGAAAGTTTTGGAATTTTTACTTGCCAAACAAATCCAAAACTTTCTTTCTTCAAGAGATCTCTTCATGCTTAGCAGGAGGCACGAGGATAGACTCTGGAGAGTCTCTGTACATGCCATTGTTGCAGTCTTCTTCCTCTTGAAGAGAGAGAACAGCCAACTAGACAAAAACTTCTCCAATTGTTTTAAAACAGCCATGAGGGTGAGCTTGTGCTTGATTTGCGGAAGCTTTGAGTTTCAGGAGCTTGGGAGCTCTGATACCATGAGATAATAGACAGATTATGGTGTGTGGGTGGTTTAGAAACAGAGTATGGTCGGATCTGAGAGCAAGAGAATCAAGAGAATAAGAGAGAATGAAAGAGACTGCAATGGAGAATAAAAGAGATTTAGGAGGAGTATGAGATTGTTGTGAGAAATTTCGTGTAAGAGAGTGAGTAACCAGAGAATATAGAGTTTAATTAGAACAGAGAATGGTGAAGAATGAAAGGGGAACTCCCCCTCTCACCTTAGTTCGTTTTGATTACAAGAGATGCTAATATATAGCCCAACTACACAACAAACTAGCTAATAAACAATTACTTGTGTTGGGAATGGATAAACAATAATATTGTGGGGAAATCAAGAAGGGGCAGGCTGGCTGGGACAGGCTGGGCACGTCCAGAATGGTGAGAAAGTGACTGGAGGAAGAGGCACACACAGCTTGGTGTGATAGTGACAGGTCAGTCATTCTTCTTATGCAACACATGTGATCTTTCTTGCTTCAATTCAAACCAGATCTTTTCTCTTGACATATGCACGTGTAGAGTAGGATTTCTGGTGCTTGGAAACAGTCACAAGGTAAGCTTCAACTCATTTCCTTGCCTTGCAAGTCAGACTAGGTCACAGCCTTCACATTTCCTTGTAAGTCAAGTTTTCTCTATCCAGATTTTATCTTCAACCAGATTGCTTCTTCTTCTTGTCTTCTTTATTTATCTTTATAAATACTTGGATCATGAACCAGCATCTTCTTCTGGTCATTCTCTTCTTCATTTCAACACTCCCCCTCAAGCTTGACCATAGGAGATCCTTGGACAAGCTTGGAACCTTGAAGAAGCTCCCTCAATAAAAACCTTGGCCAGAAAACCCTCCTTAGGGATAAAACCAACCAAGGAAAAGAGTAGAGTTCTCCAAAGCCTAGGGATTGGCCAGTGAGCCTAAGGAACTTCAGATTTATCATGGTGGAGTCCTTAGGCTCTGGATCGTGGCCTAACTTGTGGTGCAAGCATGGACTCCATCACTTGCACACACCAACACCTTGGACTCTTCTTAGACCCCGGTTTGTGTCTCCCCCTCTCTTTTGACTACTTGCCATCTTGAAAGGTAAGGATGGACGGGTTCTTTGCTTCATTGAATCTCAAGTAAGGTACCTGATACAATATCCCACAGGTGCATCAGTTCTCAAGGTAATGCACTAATCACATCAATCTCAATAACATTTTAAGTATAAGAACAACAATGAATGTTTTGAGATGAGTTTAAGGTGCTTCCCTTTCATCAGTATGGTAGGGAGTGAACTCCACTTGAGTCCCCACTTGGTAAGACAATTCTCAGATCATAGGAAGCTCATTAACACTCCCCCTCAAGCTTGGAACCGAGAATAGGTGAAGGTCCAAGATTGCAAGGTTGCAATGAGTTCATGATAGCTTCTTTGATCCGGTTGGTGAGGAATGATGCAAGAGTGAACTCCACTTCTTGCCAAGAGACAATGGACGACTTGGATCCTAAGAATTGCACACCAATACCCCTCCTCAAGCTTGATCCAGAGAGAATAGGTGATGATGCGTTAGTGGATATTACACACCACCCTGCACAGTGTGACTCCTCTCAGGCCATCTCAGCCAAGTCGGAACCCCTCACACCGGCCCGCACCCACTGCAGTGGTAATCAACTCCAACCCTTTCTTCGACAATCCATTCCTGGATTAAATCGATAGGTTGTTGGCTCGGGGGATCGAACCCCTTACCCTTTATCAGCAATCTTTTATGAGAGCTGACAACCAATTGAGCTGCACTTGATGCGCCCCTAGGATGCTCTTTGGTTGATGGGAATGGATAGATCCTTGCAAGAACGAATCAGAGACTCAAGTTCTTCAAGGTTTGGGGATTGAATGGTGACACAAGAGGGATGGATGATCTCTTGATACTCCTAGGCGACTGATCTGGATATGACACACCAAATAAGAAGCCCTTAACTCTGGATATTACACACCAGAAACCTTCAACTCGTCAAAGACAAGAGAGAAGAGAGAAAACTAGGTTTTTTTGATAAAAGATTGCGTGTCTACAATAGGGTTAGGGAAAACCCTTAAATAAAAGAAACCAGAGAACATACTCTCTAGGGTTTCGAAAACTTTAAAAAATGGAAACTATAGTTTATAACATAATATAAGCTTAAAATGTAATACTTTTACTGGTCTTGGGCCGAGATAGAGCCTAAGTGATTTGTAAGACAAGTCGTGGCCTCGTTAAAAACCTTCCTCCGGAAAACCTCGTGGGACAAAACCAAAAGCAAGGAAAAGAGCACACACCAAATGTCTTGCCTAGACACTAACTCAGCTTGATGTAGAGATGGCTTGAATGGTGTTCAAGACATCTCGGATCAAACCTTGTCCAAGACCTTCTTCTTGTTGTGGATGTGAAGTGAGTAATCCTACAACAGTCTCCCTAAGTTTCTTGACTCTGGAATGAGTCATGGGACCTTCTAGAATGGCTAGAGCATCTTCACCAGGCTGCTAGTGCTTTGTGGCATCATGGGGCTCGTCTAAGATCTCTTTGCCCTCTTCCATGATCACATCATATTCCTTGGTGCTTTCCATGATCACATCATCCCCTCCCTCTTCAAAAAGATTTGTCCTCAAATCTGTTTTATCTGCAATAGAGGGGACCAAGTCAGTAACATCAAAGTTTGAAATCAGGTTACACTTACCTTGCAAGCCTCTTTGATAGGCATTGTTGATGACTGGTTCGGATATATAGAAGGCATTGATCCATTTAGTTCCTGATTCATTACTCAAACCAGATACATTGAAACAAAGCAAGTTAGCACATAAAAATTTATCAAAGAGTAATAATCTGATCCCAAATTGTGCTTTGCTCGGTTTTGGTTTGTGTGCTGCGTCTGGTGGTGCTTCTTTGATGAGAATGAAGCCAGTGATGTCTTGGTGCTTATCCTGATCCAAATCAGGTGGCTTGAACCGCTTGTCTTCCACATTCTTGTCCTTTCTCCTTGTATGCTTCCAAGCTTCATCATAATCTGCACATGGCTCTTTTGACAAAAACAAGTGCATCATATCTGTGTAATAGATAAAATAACTCTTGAAAACATGATCACTTACCTTAGCATGCTCACCTGGTCTCCATAGATAGGTTTGAGATGTTCTAAACTTAGGAAAATTCAAACAAAGCAAAGATAGGATCACCTGACTTGTAGAACCCATAACTCTTTCACCTGAGAAGCTTTGGACATGATTCCAAATCGACGTGATAGCCTGATGAGTTAAGTTTCTAATGTAGTTGGTTTCATGGCCTAAATCGTTTTTGTTGATGAGATATGATCTTATGAATGCTCCTATATCACAGCTGGCGACTAGACAGTTTTCAAGATTTGCTTGTTGTGTCTCCAACTTAGCCAAGGATTCATCATTGATTCTCTGATCTTTATAGTCCCTATTTTCACCTGTACCTTTCTCAGCTTCTTTTGGACAAGTCAAGTGGGTTATCATGTCAAAGAAGGTATTGTAGACCAGTATGTTAACAAGGCACAAACAATACATCTAGAACCATTTATCTCAAGTTTCAGAAGTGCAATGAGTTTATCAAAGAACGTGTTATATACTAAGATATCATCAAATAACAATCCCACACGTTTATAAACATTTTCAGCACACAAACAATCAATCTCAAGCTCAGAGATATTTGCAGATTTCAAAATTTCAAACCTAAAATCAGAATGATGCAATATCGGTTCATACAACTTCCTAGGTTCTTTCAAGATATATGTGGATGCAAAACATGTTGAGATGAAGAATAAATAAGCTGGAAATAAGGAAGACAAGACCTCATAATAAACTCGGATGATTGAAGAAGTGTACAAGACTTGACTGCCAAGTAACCAAACCTAAGGAAGAGTGCCTTGGAAGGCAAGGCAAGCCAAATCTCGCCCAGATTGGCATTTGAATTTAAATTCAAATGCAAATGGAGACCAAGCACACTGCACACTTTAACCTTGTCCCCTCTTTATTTTTCACTTTCACCTTGTCTGGTTTCCCATTATGTTTTGTTTCCCACTCTCTTATAAGTCTTAGGCTATTAAAGAGCCAGATTGTAACCTGATATTATGTAAGAAAATACAATTCCTCATTCCTTATTCTTCTGTCCACGAAAACCTCCCTTCTCTCTCATGTTCTTCAGTTTGTTCATCATGTTCTTCCTTTAAAAACTCTCTGAATCTCTAAAACTCACATGGTATCAGAGCATTTATGCTCTTGAGACCTATTCTCTTTATTTTCTCATCTCACTTCCGCAAATCTCTGATTTTAACCTCTATTTTTGGTAAAGTTCTTGCTGTTCTTGAGCTGTTCTTCATCCTCAGCTCCAGAAATTACCGAAAATGGAAAACTTTCTTAAAAACCCAATTCCGGTTACTCTCAAAGGTGAGAACTACTTTCTATGGTCTAGGCTTATACAAACAGCCTTGGGAGGAAGAGGTCTCTGGTCTTATGTGACAGAAGACAAGTTCTTTAAAGACACTGTCCAAGGAGAGGATGGTACTGAAGTTGTAGTGGCTGCGGATGGCAAATGGGTTCAGGAGGATCTCATGACATTGTCAATCATCCAAAACAGCCTGGAACCATCTATCTTGGAAGCTTACTCCTACTGTGAAAGCTCCAAAGAATTGTGGAATACACTTAAAAAAGTGTATGGTAATCTATCTAACCTAAGCCGGGTGTTTGAAGTAAAGCTTGCTATCAACAACCTGAGACAAGATGAAGAAGAGTTCAACCAACATCTTGGAAGGTTTAGGCGTCTCTGGTCAGAGCTAAAGATGTTGAGACCAAGCTCTCGTGATCCAGAGGTCTTAAGAGAAAGAGAAGAACAAGATGCTGTCTTTAGTCTCTTACTGACCTTAAATCCCTCATATAATCAGCTTATAAAGCATGTTCTGAGGGAAGACAAGCTACCAAATCTAAACGATATTTGTGCTCTAATTCAAAGAGAGCAAACATCTCAAGGTCTGTTTGCAAGAAAAAGGCATCTAACTTTCAAGAATGTGTCAAAGAAGAAGGGAAGAATGTTGTTGGTTCCGGGACACAAGAAGACCAGAAACAGAAATGTCAAAAGAAACATCAGGATGTGTACTCCCAAGTCTGGTGCAAATGAACTCACACAAGATGGTAATTCTGCCATTAAGGTGGCGCATGAAGGAGCAACTATGTACTCAGCCTTCACAAGTGAATCTAATGAAGGAGGTATTTGGAGCAAAGCAGTGGCAGATGGAGATCAGATCAATATAAGAGACATTCAGCCACTGATCAAAGCAAAGGCAATCATCTCTGCAAAACAGTCTGGTACACATTCCCATAACTCTGAGCCTATCATAATTGATTCCGGAGCTAGTCATCATATGACCAAGGATAGGAATCTCATTAGTGATATTAGACCAGCCTTAGGGAATGTAAGAATTGCTAATGGAGATATGGTAAAGATAGAAGGAGTAGGGAACCTCAAGCTGTTTGATAGACATTCCAATGCCTTCTATATGCCTAGTTTTGCATCTAACCTCTTGTCTGTGAAGAAAGCTACGGATGACTTGGATTGTCAGGTGGTTTTTAGACCCAATGATGTTGAGTTTCAGGATCTTGAGACAGGGAAAGTGATTGGTAAGGGAACCAGCAAGGGTGATCTATATCATCTCCAAAACACCAATGGATCAAGACTGTCCAATTCTCTTGTATGCATGACCAGTGAATCACCTACCAGTGAGGGTATTATGTGGCATGCTCGGTTGGGTCATCCTCATTCTCGAGCTTTGAAGCTCATCATACCTGGAGTCTCTCTCAACCACTTGGAATGTGAAGCATGCATCTTGGGAAAGCATTGCAAATCTGTCTTCCCAACATCTGAAACTGTCTATGAGAAGTGCTTTGACCTTGTGCACTCTGATGTCTGGACCTCTCCATGTGTATCCAGAGACAACAACAAGTATTTTGTCACCTTTATAGATGAGAAGTCGAAATACACATGGCTCACATTGCTTCCATCCAAGGACAAGGTACTAGAAGCTTTCGTAAATTTCCAGGCATATGTGGCTAATCATTTCAAGGCAAATGTGAAGATTCTGAGGTCAGATAATGGTGGAGAGTACACAAGCCATGCATTCAAGAGTATTTTGGCAAAACATGGCATAGTTCACCAAACAAGCTGTCCATATACTCCTCAGCAAAATGGGGTGGCCGAGAGGAAGAATAGGCATCTTATGGAGGTGGCCACAAGTATGATGTTTCACATGAATGTACCAAATAGATTCTGGGGAGATGCAGTGATGACAGCTTGCTCGTTGATAAACAAAATACCCACCAAAGTCTTGAAAGACCAGTCACCACACGAGGTACTAAACAAACTTAAACCATCTATAAATCATCTTCGGGTATTTGGTTGCTTGTGCTTTGTGTTGATTCCAGGAGAACAAAGAAACAAGCTAGAACCTAAGAGCACCAGGGCCATGTTTATTGGCTATTCTCCCCACCAAAAGGGATACAAGTGCTACGTACCAGAAACCAGGAGAGTTCTTATCTCTAGAGATGTGAGGTTTGTTGAATCAAAAGGCTACTATGAAGAAAAGAGTTGGGATGAAGTAAAAGACCTGTCCCAATCTGCCTCAGATAGAGGCGAGAACTTGAGAAGAATTATGGAGAGCATTGGCATCATACCAAGAAGGAGTGTAGAAACTGAGCCAAGACCAAACCAATCAAGTTCCAAAGTGATAGAGACCAAGAGGGTTCTATAAATGAGGATGCCGAGGAAGATCTCCTTGATCCTGAGGGGGGGAACCAAACTGAACCACAACCAGAAAGCTCAGCTTCTCATGATCAAGAAGAACAACCAGAAAGCTCAGCTTCTCATGATCAAGAAGAACAACCAGAAGGATCAGTGGGTGGTGGAAATCAGTCTACGGATGATGAGGCTACAAAAACTGAAGAAACTGTCCAACCATTGAGGAGAAGCACTAGAATCAGGTATCCTCCAACAAATTGGGTTAATACAAGAGTGTATTTCAACTCACAAGCCGTGGCTCATCCTACTCAAGCTACATGCTCTCTAGCTCAATTTCCTATGAACCACCAAGCCTTCATGACCAGTGTGGACCAAGAGTTCATTCCAAGAACCTATGAAGAAGCAATGAAGATAGATGAGTGGAGAGACTCCGTGGGAGATGAGATTGGTGCCATGATCAAGAATGGAACCTGGTTTGAAACTGAACTTCCCAAAGGCAAGAAGGCAGTGACAAGCATGCTTTTGTTCACCATAAAATACTTGGCAAATGGAAAGCCAGAGAGAAAGAAGACCAGACTTGTGGCAAGAGGCTATACACAAGTATATGGAGAAGACTATCTTGAGACATTTGCACCAGTAGCCAAACTCCACACCATCAGGATCCTCTTGTCTCTTGCTGTGAACCTAGAGTGGGATCTATGGCAAATGGATGTCAAGAATGCATTACTACAAGGAGAACTTGAGGATGAAGTGTATATGAGGCCACCACCTGGCATGGAAAGCATGGTCAAACCCGGAAATGTTTTGAGGCTAAGAAAAGCTATCTATGGCTTAAAACAATCTCCAAGGGCTTGGTACCACAAGCTGAGTACAACATTGAATGGGAGAGGGTTTGTGAAGTCTGAAGCAGATCATACTCTCTTTACCCTCACAAGCAAGCAAGGAATAATTTATTAGAATGAAAAAAAAAAATGCTAGTGATGGAGTTCACACTGGCATGTCTCAGGAAAAGGGGTGTAAATTCCTAACCATGAAGAATTTGACCATGAAACCAATTGTCCTACATTCTACACTCATCAAGGGCACGCGGCGAATTGGAATCAGTCCAAAAGGAGTTATGGTTTGGAAGTTACACCAGTTACAAGTTGCAGGTGTTCTGCTGCCCGCTCAAGCAAGAGTGATTTAGTCTAGAGTGGCTTGGAAGGCAAGGAAGCTGAGAGGCTTTCTCAGCTCAACCTTAGCACGCCTAAGAAAGCTTCTAGAAGGGGATTTGAAGTTCAAATGTGGATCTACAAGTTCAAATTCAAATTGGAGTTGTTGGGAGTGGATATTACTATTCCAAACCCAATTATGATGTTCTTGTCTCCTTGTCCCCTTTCATGCAAGTTTAAACTCTATATATGTGTTGTATCTTGATTCTGGAATTAAGAAAGTAATAAGAACAAGTTTCTCACTCTAAATTCGTGGCTCTCTCTCTCTTGCTTGTGTTTAATCAATATTTATAATGTAAGGAGTTAAGCATCATGGTTTAGAGGCTGCCTTAGCTCTTCCTCTCTTAAGGCAGCCTAATACTTGTTAAAATCACCTCTAAACTCTTTATTAATCTTCTCTTACTCTAGCTTACTGATTCTATCTCTTTTTAGTCTTAAGCACACAAACTATAAGTGTTGTGTTACTTCACAAGGATAGATTCATACTAGAGATAGTTTAATTCTAGTTCTTGTATCAATCTCACAGCCACTTTATCTTGTTAGATTCAGATGGTGTGTAGAGTGTTTTGCTGAGAGGATTCAATCACAAGTTGATTGTCTCTTCCTTGTAGTTGTGAGTTCTTGTTGTTGGTAGAAGGGAATTCAGTCACAAGTTGACTGAATACTCTCTTGACATGAGACAAACACTCATGAATTCTAACATGGTATCAGAGCCTTGTTGCTCTTCTTGGGATGAACTCACTTCTTTTGTGTCTGTTTCTTCATCTGAAACTCTCTCTCTCTCAGACTCAAATTAGTTTTGAGGAGCTATGTGGCTAGGATTCAAAACTTGGACAGTAGAGAGTTTAGATGAGTTATGATTTCAAAATCTGAGTGTTTACTCAAGATGCAAGTCTTTAAATGTTTTTTTTAAATCAATGACTCTCCCCTTGATCTCCTCATTGTTTAAGCTTTTGGATGAAAGAATAAAGTCTGTTCATACCTGCTTGAGGGAGGGAGAAAAGATTAAACTTGTGTCTTGAAAAAACACTTGAAAAAAAATTCGATTTCAAAGATATGTGTGTTCTTTGAAAGGATTTTGAATTCTGAAAAATGTTTTGCATTGTGATTTCAAACTCTTTTATTCCTCTCCTCTTGTTTTCTTAATAAGCTTGGGCTATTAAGTCTGTAAAATATATGCTTGAGGGAGGAAGAGTAATTAAAAGATTGTTTTGAGTTTGAATACTCTTGAAAATATTTTTGAAAATTGATTTTCCTTATGAAAAGGTTTTGGAAAGTATTTTTTAAAATTCTGGAAAAGTATTTTAAAATTATTTTTGATAAGTTCTTGATGAATTCTTGGTTATTAAAACCATTGTAAAAGGATTTAATTCCTTAGAAAATTGCTTTAAATTGCTTTGCAAGATTCTTTGAAAGAAAAGGTTTTCAACCATTTGTGAAAAGGTTTTCTTCTCTTGGCCTTTATGGCCTTTGAACTTGGTTGATGGACAAAGAATTGTGTTCCATTCAACCCTTGTTCTTTCCTCCATAAATCACCTTTGTGTGATCTAATCTCTTAATGAGTTAGTTGTTGTTGTTAAGGTTGCAGAAATCTCTTGAAAGGAGCATGTCCTTGCATCCATGTAAGGAAAGACTGGTTGAGAAGCCATTGCCTCTCCAGAATTGGTGATCAACCATGAACGCCTTAGTGCTGTGGTTTGATGTTTTGCTCAGACATAGAACCTTGAAGGTCATGGACTGAAGATGCTTCCGCTTATACTCTCCATCTCACAATCATCCACTATACTCTTGGTTACATCTAATACACTTTGGTTACTTATACTCAATTTATCATATTCTTACAATCTCTTCTCTCATTTTACAATGATCATTCACTCTCTCTGGCACTCTTGGAACTTCCACAAGCGTGAGTGTGCCCTCACTAGGAAGTTCCACCACTGATTCTGTCTTTGATGTTCTAAGTTCACAGATTCAAATGACTGATATGATCATAGTCTCATTGAGGCATGAAGTTAAATGTATGGGCACAGAACATATCTGAAGTTAGAACCGATTTCCCCAGCTTGAAGAACCTGGTGTGAAGAGTCTGGTGGAAAGCGATGGATCAGCTTGACAGAAGGAGTCTATTGCCTGGAGGTGCAAGCGCATACTGAAGTTAGAACCAATGGAGACCTTTTGGGTGAAGTTGATGGATCAGCTCAGATGTGACTGGTTCTCTCCCAGTTTGATCATGGACCATGCCATGGATCATTCTACTAATACTCTGGTTACTCATTCTCTCACTCTCTTGTTACTCATTCACTTACTCTCTGGTTACTTATTCACTGGTTACTTTTCTTAAATCATTGGGATCAGAATTGGTGAGTTATCAAGGTCTGATCCTAGTGTGTGTGGTCTAATTCTTGCTGGAGTTTGAGTGGTGTTTCAGGTACACAAGTGTTGTCTCTGTTCATCACCAGTCCAAGACAAAGAATAAGGACATTGTCCATGCTGATCAGAGCCTACACATGATGTATATTCCTGTGTCATTCAGAGCCTACACATGATGTACATTCCTGACCATGGAGAGATGTTTTGTGTGTGAAACCGGTTGAAGAAGCGCAGCCTGTTTGGGTGTTGAGCTCCTGGTTCAAAAGACTTACAAGAGGCAGTGGAGAAAAGACTAAGGGAGGAGCCGGTTGACTTAAGCGCAGCTGTAGGGGTGATGCGCTCCTGGTTTCAATACTCAATGTGCTCACTTCCAAGCTTGATCCTTCACTTATTCTCTCCGGATCAAGCTTGAGGAGGGGTAATGGTGAGCTATCCTGAAGGTCCAAGTCGTCCATTGCCTCACCTCAGATAATATGGAGGATTCAAGTGTCCAAGAGACACTCCTCACCATTCATACCAACCATATGCAAGGGGAGTAACCATTTCAATCTATAAATATGAATTGATTGGTTTATGCCTTGAGAATTGATGCAAGTGTTTATGCATTATGTAGAAGGTACTTGGAGTTCTCTATAGCAGAAGCTGGTAGACCATAACTCTCCTTGAAGATGGCAAGAAGTCACAAGAAAGAGGGAGACAACAAACCAGCTTGTAGAAGAGATGATCCAAGAAATGATGTACGCAATTTATGGAGTTCATACTTGCTGCTTAAGAAAGGCCTTGATCCAGAGTCTATGTGTCCAACCACACTGGTTCTAAGACACATAGAACTCATTGGCCAATCCCTAGGCTTTGTAGAAGTCCACTCTTTTTCCCTTAGAAAGTTTTGTCCCATGAGGTTTTCTTGCTAAGGTTTTTAATGAGGGAGCTTCTTCAAGGTTCCAAGCTTGCCCAAGGATCTCCTATGGTCAAGCTTGAGGGGGAGTATTAGAATGAAGAAGAAAAAATGCTAGTGATGGAGTTCACACTGGCATGTCTCAGGAAAAAGGGTGTAAATTCCTAACCATGAAGAATTTTACCATGAAACCAATTGTCCTACATTCTACACTCATCAAGGGCACGCGGCGAATTGGAATCAGTCCAAAAGGAGTTATGGTTTGGAAGTTACACCAGTTACAAGTTGCAGGTGTTCTGCTGCCCGCTCAAGCAAGAGTGATTTAGTCTAGAGTGGCTTGGAAGGCAAGGAAGCTGAGAGGCTTTCTCAGCTCAACCTGAGCACGCCTAAGAAAGCTTCTAGAAGGGGATTTGAAGTTCAAATGTGGATCTACAAGTTCAAATTCAAATTGGAGTTGTTGGGAGTGGATATTACTATTCCAAACCCAATTATGATGTTCTTGTCTCCTTGTCCCCTTTCATGCAAGTTTAAACTCTATATATGTGTTGTATCTTGATTCTGAATTAAGAAAGTAATAAGAACAAGTTTCTCACTCTAAATTCGTGGCTCTCTCTCTCTTGCTTGTGTTTAATCAATATTTATAATGTAAGGAGTTAAGCATCATGGTTTAGAGGCTGCCTTAGCTCTTCCTCTCTTAAGGCAGCCTAATACTTGTTAAAATCACCTCTAAACTCTTTATTAATCTTCTCTTACTCTAGCTTACTGATTCTATCTCTTTTTAGTCTTAAGCACACAAACTATAAGTGTTGTGTTACTTCACAAGGATAGATTCATACTAGAGATAGTTTAATTCTAGTTCTTGTATCAATCTCACAGCCACTTTATCTTGTTAGATTCAGATGGTGTGTAGAGTGTTTTGCTGAGAGGATTCAATCACAAGTTGATTGTCTCTTCCTTGTAGTTGTGAGTTCTTGTTGTTGGTAGAAGGGAATTCAGTCACAAGTTGACTGAATACTCTCTTGACATGAGACAAACACTCATGAATTCTAACATAATTGTCATCTTGATCTATGTGGATGATATCATCATCACCGGCAGTGATAAGGATGGGATTGCATCAACCAAAGCTTTTCTCAAGGCAACGTTTGATATCAAAGACTTGGGAGAGCTAAAGTACTTCTTGGGCATTGAGATGTGTAGATCCAAGGAGGGATTATTCATGTCCCAGAGAAAGTACACGCTTGATATACTAAAAGAAGCTGGTGATCTTGGAGGAAGGACAGCCAAAACTCCACTAGAAGAAGGTTACAAAGTGATGCGTGAGGGGGAGATAGAAGACAAACCATATGGAGATGTAAAACACTATAGGAGAATGGTGGGAAAGCTGATCTATCTAACCATTACAAGACCAGATGTGTGCTTTGCTGTGAACCAAGTTAGTCAACATATGCAAACACCAAAGATGCACCATTGGAACATGGTGGAAAGGATTCTGAGATATCTTAGAGAGGCACCAGGACAAGGAGTTTGGCTAGGCTGCAACAAGAGCACCGAGATTGTTGGATATTGTGATGCAGATTGGGCTGGAGATAGAATGGACAGGAAGTCTACTACTGGGTATTGCACCTTCATAGGAGGCAATTTGGTCACCTGGAAGAGTAAGAAGCAGAAGATAGTCTCATGCTCTAGTGCTGAAGCTGAATATAGAGCAATGAGGAAGCTTACTAGTGAGCTTATTTGGATAAGGAACCTGTTGAAGGATTTGGGAATTGAAACCAAGGCTCCCATCACCATGCATTGTGACAACCAGGCTGCCATTCATATAGCTTCCAACAATGTGTTCCATGAGAGGACCAAACACATTGAAGTAGATTGCCACAAGGTCAGACAAGCCGTGGAGCAACAAATTATCCTGCCTTGCTACACCATAAGTGAAAACCAACTAGCTGATATCTTCACCAAAGCTGCAAGTCTAAAGGTCTGTGAGTTCATTCATTCAAAGCTTGGACTCATTGATCTCTCATCTCACTGATCTCTCCTCCCATGAAGTGTTCTACTCTTTTCCTTGACTTGGGTTTTGTCCCATGAGGTTTTACCGAGCTAAGGTTTTAATGAGGGAATGCTTCATGGCTTCCAAGCTTGACTTGTTCCACATGGTCAAGCTTGAGGGGGAGTGTTGAGATGAAGAATAAATAAGCTGGAAATAAAGAAGACAAGACCTCATAATAAACTCGGATGATTGAAGAAGTGTACAAGACTTGACTGCCAAGTAACCAAACCTAAGGAAGAGTGCCTTGGAAGGCAAGGCAAGGCAAAGCTCGCCCAGATTGGCATTTGAATTTAAATTCAAATGCAAATGGAGACCAAGCACACTGCACACTTTAACCTTGTCCCCTCTTTATTTTTCACTTTCACCTTGTCTGGTTTCCCATTATGTTTTGTTTCCCACTCTCTTATATGTCTTAGGCTATTAAAGAGCCAGATTGTAACCTGATATTATGTAAGAAAATACAATTCCTCATTCCTTATTCTTCTGTCCACGAAAACCTCCCTTCTCTCTCATGTTCTTCAGTTTGTTCATCATGTTCTTCCTTTAAAAACTCTCTGAATCTCTAAAACTCACAAAACAATCATCAGTGTTCAAATCATGCCTAGGAAAATTCACAACGAAACTCTTCTATTCAGTTCTAGCAAATGAATCACAAGGTTGTCTAAAACAGAAATCAGTTTGTTTCAACTCAAGCTCTAAAACCTTTTCAAAGTGATCAAAGCTTTTGCTATATTTCAGAAACTGCTGAAGACTCAAAACATGACCAGAAATGTTGTTTTTATTATTTTGAAAATCTTTTTGATCAAAGAGGTTTTCTGGTTCCAGTCCTTTAAAAGATCTAAGCAAGTTATCAAAAACAGAATTTGAAACACAAAAATCTTTTACTTTGTCAAGACCAAAACGTTTTATGTCTTTAGTACTCACTTTAACACACATTATAGGCACAGAACTAACCACTTTAGCTTCCTTACAGTGCTTTTGCTGGTTATGAGACAAGGGTTTAGGAGTTGGGTTAGACTGCAAGCTGTTCTGATGTTCCAACTCTTCTACTTGTGTTGATTGCTCTGGTTCTCTATCTACCGATTCTTCTTTTGCAACCTGTGAAACTGAAACAAGGCTACTCGGTTGCACCGGTTCAATAAAAGTTAGTTCATCACAAGAAGTACTGAAATTGAATTCAGGCTGAGGTAAGAAAAGAGAACACTCTTGTTCTGTCCCAAACTTTCTTTTGACCAAAGATGTTTCTGTTTGAGCTTCTTGAGTTAGTGCAGTTAAATCTGATTGTGCAGCTGAGTCTGGTTCTTGTTTCTGTGATGAACGTCCAGGGTTGGTCCTCTTGAATTGCTTCTCCACATCCATCATTACTTGTAATAACTTCTTTTTATCTTCCTCACTGAACCAGGAATGTTTTTCTGTTTTATCTTTGCTGTAACAGGTTACTGCCTTGCTAGATGTGACTTCCTTCACTGGAGACTTTAGGGAAGTGTTGCCTTTGGATGCATACTTTTCCCTTAGTAACAACTTTAGGCTCTCCCACGTGGTGATAGTTGGTTCCTTGTAGAACCTGCGATCATCTTCTTCTTGCAACCACCACTTATAAGCGTTTCCTTTGAGTTGAGAAATTGCAAAAGCTAATCTTTCCTTCTTCAATATTCTGTTGTAATGCAGCCACTTGTCCATGGTTCTTTCCCATCCTAGATAGTCACCTTTTCCTGAAAAAGCATAGAGTCGAATATCAGTAAGTGGTTTATAATCAGAACAAAGATCAATTGATTTAGGAGTGAGAGAAGATTGGTGTGGCCTGCTCCATGTGTTGGCTGGTTGCTTGAAGTGTGGCTCTCCACGTCCATTAGCTTGTTGGAGATCCTGTCTAAACTCCTGCCAGAGTTTATCATGGCTGATTCTCATCTTCTGTTGCAGCTGAGCATTCATAGCCTTAAGTAACAGCCTTTCATCCTTAGTGAGGACTCCTTTCTGATCTCCTTCCATGGTACCAACGTTGCTTCCTCCTCAGACTCGGTCCCTATTGCTTCCTGCACAAAGGAAAACGAAAATAACCAGTAAAAGGTTTCTAGGTAACAAGACAAGCAAAAAGGAAAAAGGAGAACACGAAATCAAGCTTGTTTTGCAAGACAAAAGCAAAAAGGATAATTCGGCTAGGTAAAAAGGAACTAGGGTTTCTGATTTCAAGCAAAAAGGAAATTCTTTAAACTTTGTCTAAACTTCTCTAAGGTTTTCTAGCAGCCTAAACAACCTTAATCTACTCGTGTTCAAGGTAATTAAGTTGATTTGCAGAAGAAACAAAGTGATCTAAAGAGACAAGACCTTATGCGGCTAGGGTTTAACAACTAGGGTTTCCGCAAGCAAAAAGGAAAATCTCTTAAACCTTGTCTAATCTCTATGAATTTCGAGCAGCCCTAAACAGAATAGTTCTACTGCTTATTCAAGATGATAGAGATGAAATACGGTTGAAACAAAAAGAGTTTAAGAGAAAACGAAACTTCCCTAACCAAAGTTGCTCTGATACCACTTGATGCGCCCCTAGGATGCTCTTTGGTTGATGGGAATGGATAGATCCTTGCAAGAACGAATCAGAGACTCAAGTTCTTCAAGGTTTGTGGATTGAATGGTGACACAAGAGGGATGGATGATCTCTTGATACTCCTAGGCGACTGATCTGGATATGACACACCAAATAAGAAGCCCTTAACTCTGGATATTACACACCAGAAACCTTCAACTCGTCAAAGACAAGAGAGAAGAGAGAAAACTAGGTTTTTTTGATAAAATATTGCGTGTCTACAATAGGGTTAGGGAAAACCCTTAAATAAAAGAAACCAGAGAACATACTCTCTAGGGTTTCGAAAACTTTAAAAAATGGAAACTATAGTTTATAACATAATATAAGCTTAAAATGTAATACTTCTACTGGTCTTGGGCCGAGATAGAGCCTAAGTGATTTGTAAGACAAGTCGTGGCCTCGTTAAAAACCTTCCTCCGGAAAACCTCGTGGGACAAAACCAAAAGCAAGGAAAAGAGCACACACCAAATGTCTTGCCTAGACACTAACTCAGCTTGATGTAGAGATGGCTTGAATGGTGTTCAAGACATCTCG
Source organism: Moricandia arvensis (assembly GCA_905132765.1). NCBI lineage: Eukaryota > Viridiplantae > Streptophyta > Magnoliopsida > Brassicales > Brassicaceae > Moricandia > Moricandia arvensis. The sequence continues at coordinate 17,620 of CAJHQP010009384.1, forward strand.
GATCAAACCTTGTCCAAGACCTTCTTCTTGTTGTGGATGTGAAGTGAGTAATCCTACAACAGTCTCCCTAAGTTTCTTGACTCTGGAATGAGTCATGGGACCTTCTGGAATGGCTAGAGCATCTTCACCAGGCTGCTGGTGCTTTGTGGCATCATGGGGCTCGTCTAAGATCTCTTTGCCCTCTTCCATGATCACATCATATTCCTTGGTGCTTTCCATGATCACATCAGGTGAACGACCAAGCTTGGAAGTGGGCAGTACTGAGCTTGAACCAGGAGCACAACAGTTCCAACACCTGCGCTTAAGCCAACTGATCCACCTTTGATCTCTGCTCTATTGCCTTTGGACCACCGGTCTCCTCATGACTTAGGTGATGGTCTTCCTTGTGTGTCTCATGAACCAGGAGCTCAACACCCAAACAGGCTGCGCTTAATTCAACCGGTTCTACACACCAGCTATCTCTCCATGGTCAGGAATATACATCATGTGTAGGCTCTGAACTTCATGGGCAATGTCTTCTTCTTTGTCTTGGATTGGTGATGGACAGAGAGCACCTCTTGTGTACCTGAAACATCACTCAAACTCCAGCAAGAATTAGACCACACAATAGGAACAGACCTTGATAACTCACCAAGTCTGATCCATCATGTTAAACAAGATGCAAAGGACTGAATCTAAACAACTCATTCAGTTCAAATCCAAGCAACCAACTCTCTAAATGCACATGTATGATAACTCATCAATAACAAGGCATTTAGGCAAATTTTGATGACCATTTAAGCAACACTATGATTAAATGTCAAAAACAGATAATCACCTTAACCAGTTTAAGAATGCATCACATGACCAGGAACAACCTATGGATGCAAAACAAGACAAAGAGCCAACATATAGATGCATTACATGACCAGGAAACTCTCCTAGACCTCTAGCAATGCCACAAGACTCAAACCAGGTTCTAGACAACTCACCTAGACCATTCTGAACACAAACAATTTATCGAAAGCAAAAACTAGTCATGACTGTGAGAATAAGAGATTTAGAGAGAGTTTACTTGCTGGAAACTGAAGAACATGAAGAACAAGAGAGAGAGAGAAGAGATTTCGAAATGTAAAGAGAGAGAAGGAGAGAAATGATTTCCTTGCTTAATGTGTTATGGGAACAACCCATAAATAGGGAAACAATAGGCAAGCAGACAGAAGAGAAAATAATAAACAAATACATCAGAAACAGCCAAATTGGCTCAGCCAGCAGCAGAGAAAGGGACAGGTCTGAAGTGGTCCCAAGAATTCAAATTCAAATTCTTCAGCTCACATGTGACTTCTTTCCTTGTCTCCAACGTCCATATAGTCTTGGTGTGACCAGACTAAAGTTTTCTGGTTAAGGTAACCAGTTCTGATCCATTTAGCACTTCCCCTTGTCTTGCACGCCAAGTTAGGGCACTTCCTCTTGTCTTGCACGCCAAGTTAGGGCAAGGTTGTACGGACAACCTTGTTCCACAAGCTTCACTTAAACACTGCTTATTCTTCTGATTGTATTGTCTTTTATCTCTTGATGTCTTCATGTCAACACTCCCCCTCAAGCTTGAACATAGGGACTGGTCAAGCTTGGAAGCCATGAAGCATTCCCTCATTAAAACCTCAGCTAGGTAAAACCACTTGGGAGAAAACCCAAGCCAAGGAAAAAGAGTAGAACACTTCATGGAGGGGAGATCAGTGACATGTGAGGTCTATGAGTCCAAGCTTTGGATGAATGAACTCACAGACTTTAGTACTTGCAGCCTTTGTGAAGATATCAGCTAACTGGTCTTCACTTCTTGTATAGCATGGTAGGATGATCCTTTGCTCCACAGCCTGCCTGACCTTATGACAATCCACCTCAATGTGTTTGGTTCTCTCATGAAACACATTGTTGGATGCTATGTGTATTGCAGCTTGATTATCACAATGCATTGTGATTGGTGATGTAGTCTCTATACCCAAGTCTCTTAGCAGGTTCTTGATCCAAATGAGTTCACTAGTAAGCTTCCTCATTGCTCTATATTCAGCCTCAGCACTTGAACATGATACCACCTTCTGCTTCTTGCTCTTCCAAGTGACTAAGTTTCCTCCAATGAAAGTGCAATAGCCTGTTGTAGACCTCCTGTCTACTCTATCACCAGCCCAATCTGCATCACAATACCCCACAATCTCTGTGTTCTTGTTGCAACCCATCCATACTCCTTGTCCTGGTGCTTCTCTTAGATATCTCAAGATCCTCTCCACCATGTTCCAGTGATGTATCTTGGGTGTTTGCATATGCTGACTGACTTGATTGACTGCAAAACAAACGTCTGGTCTAGTGATGGTAAGGTAGATGAGCTTTCCAACCATTCTCCTATAGTGCTTGACATCTTCATAAGGTTTGTCCTCAAACTCCCCCTCACGCAACACCTTATAGCCATCTTCTAGTGGAGTTTTGGCTGCTCTTCTTCCTAGATCACCTGCCTCATTCAACAAATCAAGTGTGTACTTCCTTTGGGATAAGAACAGTCCCTCTTTAGACCGGCATATCTCAATCCCTAAGAAGTACTTTAACTCACCCAAGTCTTTGATATCAAATGAGGTTTTAAGAAAGCTTTTAGTTAAGAGGATACCTTCCTTGTCACTCCCTGTGATGATGATATCATCCACATACACTAGGATCACCACAATTCCTCTTTGACTGGTGAGAGTGAAGAGAGTGTGATCAGCTTCAGACTTCACAAAACCTCTTCCATTGAGAGTGGTGCTGAGCTTGTGATACCAAGCCCTTGGTGATTGTTTCAACCCATAGATAGCTTTCTTCAGTCTAAGAACATTTCCAGGTTTGACAAGGTGTTCTAGGCCAGGAGGTGGTCTCATGTAGACTTCATCTTCCAGCTCTCCTTGTAGGAAGGCATTCTTTACATCCATCTGCCATAGATCCCACTCCAAGTTGACTGCTAAAGAGAGAATGATCCTTATGGTGTGTAGTTTGGCCACAGGTGCAAAAGTATCAAGGTAGTCTTCCCCATATGTCTGAGTAAACCCCCTTGCTACTAGCCTTGTCTTGCGCCTCTCTACTGTTCCATCAGCATTGTACTTGATGGTGAAGATCCAACGGCTTGTCACTGCTTTCTTGCCTTTAGGAAGCTCAGCTTCATACCAAGTATCATTTACTGTCATTGCATTGGTTTCATTTCCAACTGAATCTCTCCACTCCTTGTGCTCCATAGCTTCTTCATATGTCCTTGGGATGTACTCCTGATCCAATTCACCAATGAACACTACATGTTCTTGTGGATACTGAGCCAAAGAACACATTGCTTGTATAGGATGAGCTACTGCTTGTGAGTTGAAGTAAACTCGTGTGTTGATCCAATTGGAAGGAGGATTTCGGATTCTGGTACTCCTTCTCAATGGTTGTGTCTGAACATTTCCATCCACAGCTGGTGCTTCCTCATCATCCTTAGACTGATCATCATTCACCACTAACCCTTCTTCTTGCTCATCTTGATCATGAGAAACTGAACTTCCTTGTGGTACATGTTGTTGTTCAGTTTGGTTCCCCCCTTCAGGATCAAGGTGAGTAACCTCAACAGCTTCATCTTCAGGCTCCTCATTCATCTCTTCACTTGGTGGGGTGTGAGGACCTTGTCTGGTCTCATGAACAGGTACAACCCTCTCTTCTGGTATACTGATGCCAAGGCTTTCCATTACCCTTCTCAAATTGATTGCTTTATCTGAGGCTGATTGAGATAGATTCTTCACCTCATCCCAACTCTTCTCATCATAATAACCCTTAGTCTCCACAAACTTCACATCTCTTGATATTAGAACCCTTCTTGCCACTGGATCATAACACTTATAACCCTTTTGTGTTGGAGAGTATCCAATGAACATAGCTTTTGAGCTTTTGGCATCTAACTTGCTCCTCTGTTCCCCTGGTATCAACACAAAGCAGAGGCATCCAAATACACGCAGATGATCCAAAGAGGGCTTGTTGTTGTTTAGTACCTCAAATGGAGACAAATCATTAAGAATCTTAGTGGGAATCCTGTTGATCAGATAACAAGCAGCCATCACAGCATCACTCCAAAACCTCTTTGGAACATTAGTATGGAACATCATTGACCTTGCCACTTCCATCAAATGCCTATTCTTCCTCTCAGCTACTCCATTTTGTTGTGGAGTATAAGGACAGCTTGTCTGATGTATGATCCCATGCTGAGCTAGACACTGCTTGAAGGCTTGACTTGTATACTCTCCACCATTATCTGACCTAAGAATCTTGATTTTGGCACTGAAATGGTTGAGGACATGGGTCTGGAAATTCTTGAAAGCTTCAAGCACTCTGTCTTTAGACTGGATCAGTGTCACCCAAGTGTACTTAGACTTCTCATCAATAAAAGTCACAAAGTACTTGTGATTCTCTCTAGACAGACAAGGAGCAGTCCAGACATCAGAATGAACAAGGTCAAAGCACTTCTCATAGATTGTACTTGACCTTGGAAAGACTGTCCTACAATGCTTCCCCAAGATACATGCTTCACATCCATCATTTTCAAACACCACACCAGGAAGCATTAGGCTTAGAGCTCTAGCGTGAGGATGTCCCAACCTGGCATGCCATGTAGTGCCATCAACTCCCAGAGAAGTGCTGATCATGCAGATAGAAGAAGATGGTTCTGTTCTTTTGAGATGATAGAGTTCACCATGACTGTGTCCTCTTCCAATCACCTGCCCTGTCTTTAGGTCTTGAAACTCAACATCATCAGGTCTAAATAGCACTTGACAACTCAAATCAACTGTAGCATTCCTTACTGATAGCAAGTTAGAAGTAAACTGAGGCATATATAAGGCAGATGATTCTCTATCGAACAACCTAAGGTTCCCTATCCCTTCTATCTTAACCTTATCTCCATTGGCTATAATTACATTCCCTGAGGCTGGCTTTACATCACTAATCAGATTCCTATCACTAATCATATGGTGACTAGCTCCTGAATCTATAATGATAGGTTTAG
>CAJHQP010009385.1:0-22642 GCA_905132765.1 Moricandia arvensis
TTTGGGTGCCTCTGCTATGTACTGATTCCTGTGAGATGAGAAACAAGTTAGAAGTCAAGAGTACAAAGGCCAATGTTTATAGGCTACTCAACAACTCAAAAGGGATACAAGTGCTATTGATCCGAGTGGCAAGAAGAGTTCTGGTATCTAGGATGTCAAGTTCATAGAAGAAAGGGGGTATTATGAGGAGAAGAATCAAGAAGAGTTGAAGGACCTTACCTCGGATAAGGCAGGCCAACTCTTAGAATTATCTTGGAAGGTCTTTGGCATTGGAGTGGACCAAGAACCCAGATGAAAGTGGTCCAAAAGGGACGAATGAAGCACATCAGTCTCCCCACCTTGATCATGAGGGGGGAAACACTGAAGATCAAGGAGATGAAGAATCTAGTAGTGGGGGTGAAGAGTTTGATTCGGGACAAGAAGACTTTGACTCTCCATGGGAAGATAGAAGTTCAGGGTCTCATGATCAAGGTGGAGATACACAAGAAGGTCAGAGAAGTACTGAACAGCAAGGGGAGGAAGAACCGGAAAGAGGGGAAGTAGAACAGCAGCAACAGCTGAGAAGAAGTTCTAGGATAAGAAGACCACCATCTGATTGGGTTAACACTAGGGTTTACTACAATGCCCAAGCTGTTGCTCATCCATCCCAAGTGGTCTGCTCCTTTACTAAGTATCCAGAGGAACATTGTTCCTTTATGGTGAGTCTGGACGAGAGCTAATATACCAAGATCTTATGAGGAAGCTGTCAAAGACAAGGAATGGAAGGAGTCAGTTGGTGCTGAAGCAAGTGCCATGATTAAGAAATGACACATGGTATGAGAGTGAGCTACCAAGAGGGAAGAAGGCTGTAACCAGTAGATAGATCTTTACCATCAAGTACTTTGGCAAATGGGAAGATTGATAGGAAGAAAACCAGGTTGGTTGCAAGAGGATTTACTCAAACCTATGGAGAAGATTATGTGGATACGTTTGCTCCAGTTGCAAAACTTCACACTATCAGAATCATACTGTCTCTTGGCGGTTAACCTTGAGTGGGGTCTTTGGCAATGGATGTGAAGAATGCTTTTCTTCAAGGAGAACTTGAAGATGAGGTTTATATGCATCCTCCACCAGGCCTGGAACACTTAGTAAAGAAGGGAAATGTTCTTCGGCTTAAGAAGGCAATCTATGGTCTCAAGCAGTCTCCTAGAGCCTGGTACAACAAGTTGAGCACAACTCTAAATGGAAAAGGGTTCAAGAGATCTGAACTGGACCATACCTTATTCACTCTCTCGACCACATCAGGTATAGTTGTCCTTCTTGTGTATGTTGATGATATCATCATTACAGGAAGTGACAAGGCAGGTATTCAATCCACTAAAGACTTCCTTAAATCTGTGTTTGAAATTAAAGACTTGGGAGAGAAGAAATACTTCCTTGTATTGAGATATGTAGATCCAAGGAAGGTTTGTTTCTGTCCCAGAGAAAGTATACACTTGATCTCTTGAAAGATGCAGGGAAGCATGGAGGAAAGACAGCCAAGATGCCACTAGAGGATGGGTACAAGGTTCCTAGTGAGGGGGAGATTGAAGACAACCGACCATTCCATGATCCTAAGCTTTATAGAAAGCTTGTTGGTAAGTTAATATACCTTACCATTACTCGACCTGATATCTGTTTTGCTGTGAACCAGGTGAGTCAACACATGCAAATCCCAAAGGAACATCACTGGCATATGGTTGAAAGGATCCTGATGTATCTCAATGGATCATCAAACCTTGGAGTTTGGATGGGGTGCAACAGAAGTACTGAAGTGGTGGGCTACTGTGATGCGGATTGGGCAGGAGACAGGATGGACAGGAAGTCAACCACTGGATACTGCACCTTCATAGGTGGGAACCTGGTCACATGGAAAAGCAAGAAGCAGAAGGTGGTCTCTTGTTCAAGTGCCGAGGCTGAGTATAGGGCAATGCTTAAACTCACAAACGAGCTAGTATGGATCAAAGGCATCCTAAAACATGTGGAGGTGGATCAGTCTACACCAATGACTATGCATTGTGATAATCAAGTTGCGATCCATATAGCCTCCAACTCAGTTTTCCATGAAAGAACCAAGCACATTGAGGTGGATTGTCACAAGGTGAGGCAAATGATTGGATTAGGAGTGACCTTGCCGTGCTATACAAGAAGTGAAGATCAGTTTGGCAGATGTGTTTACAAAGGCTGCAAGACAGAAGACAATGGAGTCCATCCATGTGAGGTTGGGACTCATTGATCTAAACCAACTTAGCTAATCCCCTGCTATGAGGTCTCCACTCTTTTTCCCTCATCAAAGGGTTTTATCCCAACTAGTGTTTTCTCCTTGGTGAGGTTTTTAATGAGGGAGATCTCATAGCCTTCCAAGCTCGACTTATTCCATATGGTCAATCTTGAGGGGGAGTGTTAAGTTGAGGTATCTAGTTAGTATGGAATAGAGAGAAGAAGGAAAAGAGAGGGGTTCGGGTCGACCTTGTCCGTACAAGGCCGTACAGGCCGTACAAGGCCGTACAGGCCATACAGGCCGTACAGGCCGTACAAGGCCGTACAGGCCGTACAAGGCCGTACAGGCCGTACAGGCCGTACAAGGTCGACCCAAAAGAGCCTTTAAACCATGTTTTGGCAATGTGCAAAAATGGGGTTGTCCGTACAAGAAAAGTTACGGAGGTGAAAAAGGTAAAAAGGTAAAAGAGGAGAACTTACCATGAGGAGATCGAGTGGTTTAACTTGGAGTGAAAGAAAGGGTTGGGTCGGGTAAACCTTGAAGCTTTAGGCGCCAAGGTTACCGTTTGAAGATAAGGCTTGGTCAAGCTTCCAGCCGGTGCAAGCTGTAAAGTGAGAAGCATCTAGTCAAGATGCCATTGGCATCTAGCCACCAGAGCCACTCGTTTGAACCATTAGGCGCGACGCTTGTCCTGTCCACATGCTTTCCCTCTCTTGCTTTACGAAACCCTTGTAAACCCTCTCTATATATTCTGAACTCTCTCTATGAATAAAGCATACAGTTCTCTCTAAACTTTCGAGTCTCATAATGTTCTTCATAGTCTCTCATTAATCTCCTTAGTTCTTAGTCTAAACCGAGTCTTTCTTTCATCAAATATCTTTCTAGTCTCGTTCTTGTTACTTATTTGTCTAAGATCTTTAAAAGATCTTAGTATGCAGCCTCATAGTTGATGGAGGCAGTTGTGTGAATGCTGCGAGTGAGACAATGGTCAAGAAGTTGGGATTGAAGGTTCAGAAGCATCCCAAACCTTACCGGCTACAATGTCTGAATGAAGAAGGCACCACAAAGGTTTCAAGTCAAGTGCTCATTCCTTTAGCCATAGGAAGATATGAAGATGAAGTCTTGTGTGATGTGTTGCCTATGGAAGCTGGTCACATACTTCTTGGGAGACCTTGGCAATCTGATCGCCGAGTTATCCATGATGGCTTCACCAACAAGCACTCCTTTGAGTTCAAGGGTCGCAAGACTGTCATGGTTCCCTTGACACCTAAGGAAGTTCAACATGATCAGATTCAACTCCAAAAGAAGAAAGAGATTGATCTAAAACCGGCTGGAACTAAGCAGCCAAACTTCTATGCTAACATGGGTGATATCAAAAGAACTCTTTACTCTAAACAATCTGCTATCTTACTTGTGTTTAAAGAAGCTCTTTTGAACTTAACCGATTCTACACTGGTGTATCCGAGTGAAATGGTTTCTCTTTTCAGGAGTTCCAAGATGTATTTCCAGAGGACAATCCCATTGGGTTACCTCCTTTTAGAGGGATTGAGCACCAGATAGACTTTGTTCCAAGATCTACACTTCCAAACCGTCCAGCATGCAGAACCAACCCGGTTCAGACCAAGGAGTTGCAAAGACAAGTAGAGGAACTCATGGAGAAGGGCTATATCCAAGAGATTTTGAGCCCATGTGCTGTACCAGTGCTCCTAGTGCCTAAGAAGGATGGTACATGGCGTATGTGTGTTGATTGTAGATCAATCAACATCACAGTGAAGTATCGCCACCCTATACCTATACTAGATGATATGCTTGATGAATTGCATGGTTCTTGCATCTTTTCTAAGATAGATTTAAAAAGTGGTTATCATCAGATTAGGATGAAAGAAGGAGATGAATGGAAAGACTGCATTTAAAACTAAACATGGATTATATGAGTGGTTAGTTATGTCATTAGGATTAACCAATGCACCTAGTACATTCATGAGATTAATGAATCATGTTCTTAGATCATTCATAGGCATCTCTGTTGTTGTATACTTTGATGACATCTTAGTATATAGCAAGAACTTAGAAAAACATCTAGAACATTTTAGGGCTGTCCTGAATGTTTTGAGAAATGAGAAGCTTTATGCCAACTTGAAGAAGTGCACCTTTTGCACGGATAACTTGGTTTTTCTAGGCTTTGTTGTGAGTGCAGATGGAGTTAAGGTGGATGAAGAGAAGATCAAAGCCATCAAAGACTGGCCGAGCCCAACATCATTAGGAGAAGTGAGAAGATGTGAGAATAAAGAGAAAATGATGATAATATGGTGAGAATGAAGTGTTTAGACGAGTGTATTCAGAGAATGAATAGTTTGGGTGAAAGGGAATCTGTTTTGGCTAAGAGACTGTTTTGTGAGTGAGATTGAGAGATTATGAGAGTTTGGAGAGTATGAAGCCGTGTGGACCAGAGAGAGAAGAGTCTTTGAGAATGTGGGAACCAGAGAATAAGTGAAGGAGTTGGTTCATTTCTCCTTAGAGATTTCGTGGGTTACATGTGGGGGCTTTATAGCCAAGACACAAACAACTAACAAGACTACAAACACATTAAACTAACAATATAAGAGGTAAACTAAACTAATAATATTGTATGGAAATATGATTCAGAACTGGCTGGAAAGACTGGTGTAGAGCAAGATGTTGTAGACAGACTGGCTTGTCCAGAGGAGGTGAAAGGGACAGGAGGAGAGGTACATCCTTCCTTGGTGACAGTTGTTAGAATGTGAATCATGAAGACCAACCATGGAGACTAACCAACAGGTGGAATCCAAACAAGCTTGTCATTGCACGCAAAGCTCTACTGTAACATGGGTGACCCAAGATGTGATGCGCCCCTAGGATGCTCTTTGGTTGATTGGGAGGATAGATCCTTGCAAGAACGAATCAGAGACTCAAGTTCTTCAAGGTTTGTGGATTTAATGGTGACACAAGAGGGATGGATGATCTCTTGATACTCCTAGGCGACTGATCTGGATATGACACACCAAATAAGAAGCCCTTAACTCGTCAAAGACAAGATAGAAGAGAGAAAACTAGGTTTTTGATTAAAGATTGCGTGCTTTCCATGATCACATCAAGATGGCTGACCCAAAAGAGGCAGACCAAAGAGGCAGACCAACGGTGACCCAAGATGGCAGTATTATACTCACGCTGACCACAAGAGGCAAACCGGCAGCACCTCCGAAAGACAGCTTAGACGGAGAAAGCAAGAAGGAATGATCAAAGTGGTGGTTGAAGTGCATCACAAGGAGAGGAAATCCAGAAATGTGCACAAAGTGTTCTCATTGTGCAAGATAGGCTTCCATATTCATATCCAGCCTATCTTGAGGAGGAGTGTTGAAATGAGAGCACCAAGAAGAGCTGAACCAAGTGACAGTAGGAGAAGCTCGTGATGTGGTGTAATGTAGAAGCTTGAGTGAGACAAGCTACTATCTACACTCCAAAGAGAACAAGGAGGAGCACATAAGTGAAGGTGTGAAATAGAGTGTGCCTAGTATGAATGTGAAGGAGAGCTTTAGGGCAGCAAAGCTATCATCACTCTATGGAGCAGAGTGAGGACGAAAATGGAGACCTTCAGGGATCCATTTGAGTGTGGAAATCACTCGTGCTCCAGAGATGAAGAAGAAGACATCAAGCGAATGCGAATAGCACACACACATCACTTAAGTACAGATTGGTGTGAGGAATATTTCAGAGTAGCCCAATCAGGTTGTCTACACAAGTTTCCCAAGAAGTAGAGTCCAATAGCATGATGAACCAAGAAGAATACCAGCCCACAGATTAAAGAAGAACCAGCAGCCCAATATGCTTATGGAGAAGTGAAGCCCAATCCTTATAAGGAATGGAAGCCCATCAAGCATGAAGAGAGGCCATGAGAAGAACAGGCCTAATACTGATCCAATAAGGAGAAGTAGCCAAGCACACAACCTGGTGACAAGCAGGTGAAGAAAAGTCAATAATAGCTGTTTACTCATTATACAACAGCAAAGAAGTCAACATTTGCTGCTAGATATTTCTGATGAATCAAGAGGTGGCCTTGATTTCTTCAGCTGGTTTTAGCTCATGGTTTTAGTATGCTGATGTAAACTGACGTGCAATAGCTTTAGGATTAAGTCTTCTACTTTGTATAAATATGTATGTTCTGTTATCAATGAAAACTAAGAAAGCCATTGAGCTTCTTCCCCCTTATGCTCATGTACTTCACCAGAAATGTTTGGGGTTACAAATCTTTAAATTTCAACATGGTATCAGAGCAGTGTTATGCCTGAACCAAAAGCTTGTTGAACAGAGGTCTTAATATGGTAGAGGAAGGCTTATGAAGAGTAGAGGAAATGGTTTGGATCAGTCCGTACATGTCCGTACAACTAGGCCGTACAGGCCGTACAAGTGGGTGAAGAAGTTTACCGCGGACGAGGAAAGTTACCCGGGTAAGAGTAACTCAACCCAGAGTTACTCTTACTAGTTACCAAGCGGACCAAGCTTGACTGAGGCGCGCGTTTTACAGGCTGGCTCGTGCTGGAAGAGCATCTGGTCAAGATGCCAAAGGAATCTCGCGTGTGAAGCTTTCCAGCCACAAGAATTCAAACGGGACGCTCCTTGGTCTTTGACTCCACACGCCTGTTGAAAAAAGCTTATCCAGAAACCTTATCCTGTATCCGTTGTAGGGCTTTACTCTTCCTCTATATATTTGTAACCTCTGTTCATTAATCAATAACACAAAATCTTCAGTCTCCTTTCTTAGTCTCTCTCAATGGTTTATAGTCTTTCTCGTCGAGTCTCTTCTTCTTTAGTCTAAATCTCTATCTAAGTCTCTTATTCTCGTCCTATTCTCTTAATCTCTATCAATCTTTCATGGTATCAGAGCCTGGTTATCTCGAATCTAGGTTCTTTTGATCTGTTCTTGCTCAAAGTCTCAACCTTTCCGTTCATAAAGTGAAAGGTTCAACCTTTTTGATTCAAAATGGAGAGTATGAAGACTACTGTCATTCCGGTTACTCTCAAAGGTGGAAACTACCTTCTTTGGTCTCGTGTGGTGAAGACAGCCGTGGGAAGTAAGGGCCTTTGGAACCATGTTCTTGAAGACGAAGCTCCGAAGCTCATTACTCGTGAAGGCGACAAAGAAGTGGTGGTTTGTGATGAACTTAAGTGGATCCAGGAGGATAAAATGGTGATGTCCATCCTCCAGAGCTCTCTGGATCCATCGATCTTGGAGGCCTACAGCTACTGTGAGAAGGCGAAAGATCTATGGGATACTCTTCAAAAGGTGTATGGAAACATCTCAAACCTCACACGAGTGTTTGAGATCAAGAGGGCTATCAACAGCTTAGCTCAAGAAGACATGGAGTTTACTAAACACTTGGGAAAGTTCCGGGCTTTATGGTCTGAACTTGAGATGCTAAGGCCTAGCACTACAGATCCGGATGAGTTGAATGAGAGGCGTGAGCAAGACAAGGTCTTTGGGCTCCTACTCACACTCAACACTACCTACAATGATCTGATAAAACATATCCTTAGATCCGAGAAGCTCCCTACCCTTGAAGAAGTTTGTGCTCAAATCCAGAAGGAACAAGGGTCCTTGGGACTATTTGGAGGAAAGGGGGAGCTTACTCTTGCAAACCAAGCCGAGGTGCCTCAAGCTAACCGAGTCCAGAGGTATGAAGATAGGATAGGTGCTGGGAACTTTGAAGACAGGAGGTTCAATGGAAACTGTGATCATTGCAAGAAGCATGGTCATAAGAAGAGCCAATGCTGGATACTCCATCCTCACCTTAAGAAGTTCATGAAGGAGAGGGATGGACGAGCAAATGTGACCTATGGAACAAGTGATCAAACGGGTGCTGGAACTTCAACCAAGGGAAATGAGACAGAAGGGCGTGAAGGAGGTGAGAGTAAGGCCCTGGTGACCTACACTGCCCACCAGCCACGTCTCAATGAGCATGAGTTCATCCGCCGGTCTGAGATGGATGCTCTCATCAAAATGCTCAAGGATAATGGTAACACTCTTGGTAATATCAAAGGGTATTCATTTGGTGCATATAGGGTTGCTAATATTGTTGAACAACCGGATAGCCTTCACACTGATTCTAGGATGATTGGTCATTCTCATACTGCTCATAACATGTCTAAACCTCTGATAGTAGACTCTGGTGCATATCATCATATGATTAGTGATACTAGTCTTATTAAAGATATAGAACCGGCTAATGGACATGTGATGATAGCAAATGGAGATAGAATACCAATAAGAGGTGTAGGCAAACTGAAACTGTTTAACAAAGAATCTAGAGCCTTTTATATGCCTGAGTTTACTTCAAACTTACTCTCTGTCAAGAAGTGTACCACTGATATGCATTATAATGTCATATTTAGTCCTAATGATGTCAAGTTTCAGGATATTGAGAGCAGCCGATTGATTGGGCAAGGAGTAACCAAAGGAGATCTTTATATGCTTGAAGAACTTAGTTTTGTGCCTGATCATAAATGCTCGTTTACTTCTGCTTCTGCTTCTGTTTTAAATAAGAATGCTTTGTAGCATGCTAGACTAGGGCACCCTCATGTTAGAGCTTTAAACTTAATGGTTCCAGGTGTTTTGTTTGAAAATAATGATTGTGAAGCTTGTATTTTAGGCAAGCATTGTAAGACTGTGTTTCATAAATCGTCAACCATCTATGAGCATTGCTTTGATTTGATTCACTCTGATGTTTGGACTGCACCTTGCTTATCTAGAGAGAATCACAAGTATTTTGTAACATTCATAGATGAGAAGTCTAAATACACATGGATAACCTTGATTCCATCTAAAGATAGGGTTCTTGATGCATTTAGAAATTTTCAAAACTATGTGACTAACCAGTTTAATGCCAAGTTGAAAATTTTGTAGATCAGATAATGGAGGGGAATACACTAGCCAAGCATTCAAGCAACACCTATCGCAACATGGCATCCTCCATCAGACAAGTTGCCCTTACACACCTCAACAAAATGGTGTGGCCGAAAGAAAGAACAGACACCTCATGGAGGTGGCAAGGTCGATGATGTTCCAGGCCAATGTACCAAAGAAGTTTTGGAGTGATGCAGTGTCTACAGCATGCTACTTGATCAACAGAACACCAACCCGGATCCTTGAAGACAAGTCTCCTTTTGAGGTCTTGAACAGGTATAGACCAACCTTGGATCATCTTAGAGTCTTTGGTTGTCTATGCTTTGTGTTAAGACCAGGGGAGTTGAGGAACAAATTAGATGCAAAGAGTACCAAGGGAATGTTCATAGGGTATTCACCAACCCAAAAGGGGTACAAATGCTATGATCCGGTCACAAGTAGGGTACTGGTGTCAAGGGACGTAAAGTTTGTTGAAGAAAGAGGGTATTATGAAGAGAAGAATCAAGCAGAACTGAAGGATCTTGCATCAGATAAGGCAGCCAACCTAAGGATAATACTGGAAGGTCTTGGGATTAATTTGTCTCAAGGGCCAAGGAATGGAGGAGGACAACCTCAAGGTCCCCCAATACAAACGAAGAAGATCAGGGTCCCCACTTTGACCATGAGGGGGGTAATGAACCTGAAGAAAGTACTCAAGAAGAAGGAGAACAATCAGGTTCTCATGATCAAAGTGTGGAGCAACAAGAGAAAGAAGAAGGACAAGGATCAGTGAATGATGAAGAAGGACAAGATCAAGAACAAGAAGTTGAGCAACAAGAGCAACAACTGAGAAGAAGCACTAGGATCAGAAACCCTCCAACCAACTGGGTGAATACAAGAGTGTACTACAATGCTCAAGCAGTGGCTCATCCTTCTCGTGTCTCATGCTCTCTTGCTCACTACCCTGAAGATCATTGTGTGCTGATGGTTAACCTAGATCAGAGCTACATTCCAAAGTCTTATGATGAAGCTATGAAGGATAAAGAATGGAAGGAGTCAGTTGGTGCTGAAGCAAACGCCATGATCAAAAATGATACTGTGAGTTTTAGTAATTTAGTGAGTGTTTAAATGAGATTAAGAAAGAGTTTGTTGCTGGAAATGTGAAGAATAGTAAGAACAGGAGAGAGAGTGAGGGATTTTGTGAGTGAGAGAGAGAGAGAAGGAGAGAATATAATTTCCTTGCTTGATTTAGTTTCTGGTACAAGCCTTTTAATAGGCAAAATAAAACATAAACAAATACACAAGCTGACAAGAGATATATTAAACAAATAGGACTGAGGGAAGGCAGAGGCACGCCCAGACTTGTTGGAAAGAGACAGGAAGGGACAGAGGTTTTGTCCAGACATGGTGGAAAGGGACAGGACCTAAATGGGTGTCTCCTTATCTTGGCATGTGATCTTCTTCTTCCCTAACGTCTCTCTGCTCCTCTGGTGACCAGATCACATGGTCTGATTTAAATAAGTCTCCTTCCCTCTCTAGCTAACCCTTTCCTTGTCTTGTAAGCCAAGTTAGGTCAGTGTAGACCTAAACTGTACGGAACAACTTCATTTGATCATTCTGGATCCTTCTCTTGCCATACTCTCTTCCTCTTTGTCTTTTATATCTTCATGTCAACACTTGCTTCTCTTGCTCTTTATTTCTTCATGTCAACAGATACATGGTATGAGAGTGAACTTCCAAGAGGAAAGAAGGCAGTGTCAAGTAGGTGGATCTTCACCATCAAGTATCTTGCAAACGGGAAGATAGACAGGAAGAAGACTAGACTAGTTGTAAGGGGTTTCACTCAGACTTATGGTGAAGACTACCTAGACACTTTTGCCCCGGTTGCAAAGCTTCATACTATCAGAATAGTTCTGTCTGTTGCGGTTAATCTAAGATGGGGTCTATGGCAAATGGATGTGAAGAATGCGTTTCTTCAAGGGGAACTTGAAGATGAAGTGTATATGTATCCTCCACCGGGTCTTGAACACTTGGTAAAAGAAGGGAATGTCTTAAGGCTGAAGAAGGCTATATATGGTCTCAAGCAGTCTCCAAGAGCATGGTACAACAAACTGAGTACTACCTTGAATGGGAGAGGCTTCAAGAGATCCGAACTCGACCATACCCTCTTTACTCTCACATCTCCCTCAGGTATCATTGTCCTCCTAGTATATGTTGATGATATCATCATTACTGGAAGTGACAAGGAAGGTATACAAGCTACCAAAGACTACTTGAAATCTGTATTTGAAATTAAAGATTTGGGAGAGATGAAATACTTTCTTGGAATAGAGTTGTGTAGATCCAAGGAAGGTTTATTTCTATCTCAAAGAAAGTATACACTTGATCTTTTGAAAGATGCAGGTATACCAGAAGGGAAGACATTCAAGACACCCTTGGAAGAAGGATATAAAGTACCACGAGAGGGGGAGATAGAAGACAGTCCACTCTTTCAAGATGCTAAGCTTTATAGAAAGCTCATTGGTAAGTTAATCTATTTGACAATCACAAGACCTGATATATGCTTTGCTGTGAATCAGGTTAGCCAACACATGCAAGGGCCTAAGGAGCATCACTGGAACATGGTGAACCGGCTTCTCATGTACCTGAATGGAACATCAAGTCAAGGAGTTTGGATGGGGTGCAATGAGAGCACAGAAGTGGTTGGATATTGTGATGCAGATTGGGCCGGGGATAGGATGGATAGGAAGTCGACCACTGGTTATTGCACCTTCATTGGTGGGAACCTTGTTACCTGGAAGAGTAAGAAGCAAAAGGTGGTGTCCTGTTCCAGTGCTGAAGCCGAGTACAGAGCCATGTTGAAGCTTACAAATGAGTTAGTTTGGATCAAAGGGATACGGAAGCACTTGGGGATTGATCAAGACACACCCATGACCATGCATTGTGACAACAAAGCGGCTATACACATTGCCTCCAACTCGGTGTTCCATGAGAGGACTAAGCATATTGAGGTTGATTGCCACAAGGTGAGGCAAATGATAGTATCCGGAGACATATTGCCATGCTATACCCGGAGTGAAGATCAACTAGCCGATGTGTTTACTAAAGCAGCTAGGCAGAAGACCATTGAGTCCATCCACACTCGTCTTGGACTCATGGATCTTACCAGAAAGAACTGATCCCCTCGCCATGGGGTCTTTACTCTTTTCCTTGTTGAGGTTTTATCCCTAAGGAGGGTTTTCTTTGGCAAGGTTTTTAATGAGGAAGATCTCATGGCATTCCAAGCTTGACTTGTTCCACATGGTCAAGCTTGAGGGGGAGTGTTGAACAGAGGTCTTAATATGGTAGAGGAAGGCTTATGAAGAGGAGAGGAAATGGTTTGGATCAGTCCGTATATGTCCGTACAACTAGGCCGTACAGGCCGTACAACTTGGCCGTACAAGTGGGTGAAGAAGTTTACCGCGGACGAGGAAAGTTACCCGGGTAAGAGTAACTCGACCCAGAGTTACTCTTACTAGTTACCAAGCGGACCAAGCTTGACTGAGGCGCGCGTTTGACAGGCTGGCTCGTGCTGGAAGAGCATCTGGTCAAGATGCCAAAGGAATCTCGCGTGTGAAGCTTTCCAGCCACAAGAATTCAAACGGGACGCTCCTTGGTCTTTGACTCCACACGCCTGTTGAAAAAAAGCTTATCCAGAAACCTTATCCTGTATCCGTTGTAGGGTTTACTCTTCCTCTATATATTTGTAACCTCTGTTCATTAATCAATAACACGAAATCTTCAGTCTCCTTTCTTAGTCTATCTCAATGGTTTCTAGTCTTTCTCGTCGAGTCTCTTCTTCTTTAGTCTAAATCTCTCTCTAAGTCTCTTATTCTCGTCCTATTCTCTCAATCTCTATCAATCTTTCAAAGCTTCCGCAAAATCAAAACAAAAACAGAGCAAGATCTCTGTTTAATGTTTTTTTTTAATTCGGGTTACTGATGGAAGTGTTGACATGAAGAAATAAAGAGCAAGAGAAGCAAGAGGATTTGAATTAGCCAATAAGAGGAGTTTACTTGGTTAACAAGACTGGCCGTACAACCTAAGTGTGACTTGCAAGCAAAGGAAGCCAAGAGTAAAGTATGGGCTGTTGAGATGAATAAGAAAAATAAAGCTTAGAGATGAAGACACAAAGATAAGGTAATCCGGATTGATCAAGAAAGTGACGGTTTGTACAGTTTAGGTCACATTCGAACTTGACCTAACCTAGGCAGCAAGCAAGTGATCTGCCTTGACCAAGATGCCCAAGAAGTCTGGAAGAGAGACGTTGGGAAGGTTACAAGAAAAGATCACATGTTGGGGTTAAGTTTGAATCTCCAAGGAGCTGTCACTTTCACCATGAAGACCAGAAGCTTTATTTATAATTTCGTGTTGTCCTTTATGTCTACTGATTTAGCTTATTTAAAGCATTTAACCAGGAACCATTTTATGCAAGGAAATCATATTCTCTCCTTCTCTCTCTCTCACTCACGAAATCCCTCACTCTCTCTCCTGTTCTTACTATTCTTCACATTTCCAGCAACAAACTCTTTCTTAATCTCATTTAAACACTCTCTAAATTACTAAAAATCACAGGAAGAGCTCAAGTTTTTGGGCCTTCAATACTATGGTTACTATTTGCATACTCCCAACCAATTCTCTAAAGGCAGTGGCGTGCCTAAGGAGAAAGAAGTTCAGCCTTCAAAGTTTTCAGAGAACTATTGGAGAGCTGATGTTGAAGACCAAGATGGTCCAGAAGACAAGGAGCTGGAGTTCAGTATCCTTGCATGAAAGTGAAGCCTTTACAAGAGAAGAAGGGCATTTGAAGCTGTTGAAGACAGCCTTCGGAGGTCAGTTTTGAAGATGTTCCAGAACTGGTCTAAACAAGAAGTTCTTCATTCTCTCACTGGTGACAACCTGCCTACACATCAGAAGTGTTTTCCTGGGTGTTGAGACAAGGATGTCAAACATTGAAGAGGTGGATCAACAAAGACGTCTGTGATATGCCTTTGTATCTCAAGTAGCTGTGGCTGTGGAGGTTATCCAATTGTGTTACCAATAGACCAGAAGCTACACGAACAAAGGTGTATTTTTCAAGATGGTGTTTTTCAAGAATGAAAAACGTGTGTTAAACTTCTCAGGAGGAGAACCTTATGTTTTGTGGATCACATCTAAAGCTCTCATGAAGCTGAAACCAAGGAGAAGAGGAGTTCAATAGAGCTCCCATCAGAAGAGGTTCAAGCAAATGAAGAAGCAAGGTGAATCCAAGTTGTAAAAAAATGTCAGTACATACTAATGATGAGCAATCCTGAAGATCTAAGTCGTCCTTTGCCTCCTGCAAGCTGTGGAGTTCACACTTGCACCATAAACCAGATCAAAGAAGACTCAAATGTACTCAAGTGGGGAATTCAAGTGGAGTTCATTCCCACCATTCTTATGAAAGGGAAGCACCTAAAACTCTCATTTCAATTGGTTTATCATTCTGATTCTATTACTTGAAATGCTTTGGATGATTGTTTAGTGTATTGTCCTAAGAGCTGATGCACCTTTGGGATAATGTATCAGGTACCATACTTGGAGCTCTATGTGACAGAAGCTGGTAGTCCATACTGATTGTACCATACTTGGAGCTTTATGTGACAGAAGCTGGTAGTCCATAACCCCTTTGGAGATGGCGAGTAGTCAGAAGAGAGGGGGAGACAACAAACCAGCCTAAAGAAGAGATCCAAGGTGTTGGTGTGTGCAAGTGATGGAGTTCATACTTGCACCACAAGTTAGGCCATGATCCAGAGCCTAAGGACTCCACCATGAGTTATCTGAAGTTCCTTAGGCTCACTGGCCAATCCCCAGGCTTTGAAGAACTCTACTCTTTTCGTTAGCTGGTTTTGTCCCAAATGGGTTTTCTGGCTAAGATTTTTAATGAGGGAGCTTCTTCAAGGTTCCAAGCTTGTCCAAGGATATCCTATGGTCAAGCTTGAGGGGGAGTGTTGGAATGAAGAAAGAAGAAGCACCAGTTGAGAGTGAAGGTCGCTTGTGCAAAGATTGTGCAAAAATAATTATGTGCAAAGTTTGTACAAAAAGATTATTTTGCACAAGATTTGCACAAGAAAGATAATGAAGTGCAAAGTTCGGGTCAGACTCAAAACACCCAAAGATCAATGTGCAAAACAAGGGTTGAAGATAATCTTTGGTGAAAAGATTGTGCAAAAGATTATCAAGACTATAAAAAGGAAGTGCAAAGTCCGGGACACTTCTTGATGTCGATCAGAACTCTTCTAGAAGACTGGCAGCATAACCGAGAAGTTTGGAGGCAAGTGTGGCTGTTTGAATTTGAATCCAAGGAAAGTCACATGTCTTACCTAAGGAAGAGAGGTGCGGGAGAGTTCACTTTCACCCATTCTGGTCGTGCCTCCTCTTGTCCTCTTCCTCTTGTCCATTTATTTTAAGATTTGTTTATTGTAGTTGTTTGGCTATATAAGGCCTTTTGTTGAAACTGAAATTCTTAAGCAAGAATTAACTTTCTTCTTCATCCATTCTCTGGTTACTATTATTATCTGCTTCATAACTCTCTCAGTCTCTCATATACACTCATACTCACGTCCATACTCTCCCTGAATCACTTATACTCATCCACTTATTCTCCTTAACTCATTCATACTCTTTCACTATCTATTCTCTTAATTTCTTTTTGTACAAGACAAAATCGACCACTCTCTGTTCTAAACGCGCCTCACACACCATATTTTGTCTATTCTCACGTGGTATCAGAGCTCTCCAGCTCCTGAACACCTATTTAGCTTCCGCAAATATTTCTGTTCAAATCTCTCTTCAAAACTGTTTTTTGTTCCATCATTTATCCTCTGGTCCAAAGGTTTTCCAGGAGGGAAAAACCTCACCAGAACTCAAGATAAAGGAGATTCTTAGTCCCTGGAACTCAAAAAAAAAGCTTCCGCATAGTCCAGCAAGCTTAATCAAAGTCCAGTTTCAAGCTCTCTCCCTCATTGCTGATTCAAACCATTGGAGTGTTTCTATATAGCCAGCTGTTCAATCTCTTCAAGAAGAAGAAGAAGAAGAAGCCATTGATTTGCTGCTCCACAGCTTGTCTAACCTTATGGCAATCCACCTCAATGTGCTTAGTCCTTTCATGGAACACACTGTTGGATGATATATGAATTGCTGCCTGGTTGTCACAGTGCATAGTGATTGGGGTTGTGGCCTCTATACCCAAGTCCTTTAAAAGGTTTCTGATCCAGATCAGCTCACTGGTGAGCTTCCTCATTGCCCTATATTCTGCTTCAGCACTGGAACAAGACACAATCTTCTGCTTCTTGCTCTTCCAAGTTACCAAGTTACCTCCAATGAAGGTACAATATCCAGTTGTTGATTTCCTATCAGTTCTGTCTCCTGCCCAATCAGCATCACAGTAACCTACAATCTATGTGCTTCCATTGCAAGACATCCAAACTCCTTGACCAGGCGCCTCCCTCAGGTATCTCATGATCCTTTCCACCATATTCCAATGATGGACCTTAGGCGCCTGCATATGTTGGCTAACCTGGTTCACAGCAAAGCATATATCTGGCCTAGTGATGGTTAAGTAGATGAGCTTTCCAACCATCCTTCTATACTGCTTCACATCACCATACTGCTTGTCTTCAAACTCCCCCTATCTCAATACTTTGTAGCCCTCTTCTAATGGTGTTTTGGCTTGTCTTCCTCCAAGGTTTCTGATGAAACCCTTCCCACGGACTACACACTCTGAGGCTGGTGGTTTGGATAGTCTTGGACCAGAATGGCCAAGTGATGGACATGTAGGATACACCAAGGGATGCGGAAGGCCCTTTGTGCTGATTTTCTCTTCAGCCATGAGCGTCGGCTCACAATTGGCTAAGAGAGGTTGCATCGGAGATCCCTCCCCTAACAACCCAATACAATGTTCATCAGGAACAAGGGATTCAACAAGATTAAAGAGAATGGTTTTTATTAAAAATGCTGAATGATTATTACTCAGGACGTGGAGCCCTTTATATAGTCTTACAATGTGTGAAAAACTAGAAAGAAAGTAGAAAACTAGGCAAAGACTTTGTGTAAAAACTAGAATTATCGAAAACAGCAATGAAGACTAAGACTTTTTGACCACTTTTAAGTGTTTTGTTGAATGGCTCTTGGATGATCACGACCAAGACTTTCTTGCTGACTCTTTTCTGATATTTCTGGATGAGAATGGGTCTGAAAACATCTGAATAAAGGCCTGGTCGAATTTGGTAAGAAACAAACCCATAATGAACTTGTTATGATAATTCTCCTTGGGCTGCAACACTTCTTCTTGGGCCCCTTGATCCAAAATAGCTTCATAAGGTTTCTTGGACTTGAATTTCGTGGCTGATCCATCATAAAGAGATAATGGACCCTTAACTTTGGTTTTGAACTCCTTTTGGGCTGAGAGAAACAAATCTGATCCATCTTCTTATTTGGGCCAAAATCACTTGTCCAGCTAGGTCCATGGCAGCTTCAGTGTCACTCCCATTCAGCTCAGCTTGTCCTAGTGTAGTGTCACTCACATTCAGCTCAGGTCGACCTAGTGTAGTGTCACTCAGCTGGTTCAGCTCGTCCTGCTCCAAGTTCAGCTCACTCAGCTCAATCATCTCCTGGTTAGTGTCACTTAGCTCATCCAGCTCCAAGTGAGTGTCATTTAGCTCATCCAGCTCCAAGTTAGTGTCAATTAGCTGGTTCAGCTCATCTTCAGTCTCCTTAGATGGTTTCAGCTCAACCACTCTCACTTCAGCTGGTTTCAGCTCAGCCACACTCTGTATCAGCTCTTCCTCAGTCTCTATAGCTGGTTTTAGCTCAGTATGCTAGCCTTCCATCCATCCTGGCTTGTCCTTTGTTGGATGATCAGCTGGCTCGGCCATGGTTACATCAGTTTCCTGCCTCAGTTAAAAGATCAAGTGTGTACTTCCTTTGAGACAAGAAGAGCCCCTCTTTAGAGCGGCATACTTCAATCCCAAGGAAGTACTTGAGTTCACCTAAATCTTTATATCAAATACAGACTTAAGGAATACCTTGGTTTCTTTGATACCTTCTTGATCACTGCATGTGATGATTATGTCATCTACATAGACCAAGATGACCACAATTCCTTTTGGGCTGGGGAGTGTGAACAAGGTGTGATCAGCCTCTGATTTCCTGAAGCCTCTTCCATTCAAGGTGGTGCTTAGCTTGTGGTACCACGCCCTTGGGGATTGCTTCAGTCCATATATTGCCTTCTTGAGTCGGAGGACATTTCCAGGTTTAACCAGCTTCTCAAGGCCAGGAGGTGGGTGCATGTAAACCTCATCTTCTAACTCTCCTTGTAGGAAAGCATTCTTGACATCCATCTGCCACAACTCCCATTCCAGGTTGGTTGCAATAGAGAGAATGATCCGGATTGTATGGAGTTTGGCTACTGGTGCAAAAGTGTCAACATAGTCTTCTCCATAGGTCTGGGTGAATCCTCTTTGCCACTAGTCTTGACTTCTTTCTCTCTTCCTTGCCATTTGGTAGATACTTGATGGTGAACACTCATTTACTTGAAACTGCCTTCTTTCCTTTTGGGAGTTCACTTTCATACCAGGTATCATTGATGATCATGGCATTTGCTTCATCATCAACAGAGTCTCTCCATTCCTTGTTCTCCATGGCTTCCTCATACGACCTTGGTAAAGATCCCTGATCTAACCCAGTGATAAAGGCTTGATGCTCAAGTGGAAATCTTGCAAGGGAACACACTGATGATGTTGGATGAGCTACTGCTTGACTGTTGTAGTAGACCCTTGTGTTCTTCCAGTTTGAAGGAGGGTTCCTTGTCCTTGTACTCCTCCTTAGTGGTTGAGCTTGAACTTCTTGAACTTCTTGCTGCTCTACTTCATCTTGAACTTGAGCAGTTTCATGTTCATGTAGTACACTCTCCTGATCATGAGTTTGTGAACCTTGTGGTTGTTCTGGTTCATGATCATTTCCCCCCTCAGGATCAGGATGAGTGGCTTCTTCACCCTCTGGTCCAGTATCAGCTGAAGGAGAAGCTGTGTTAGGCGCCACTTGTGGGTTTGAGAAACTGATTCCCAGATTCTCCATCAGTATCCTTAGGTTGTTTGCTCTATTTGAGGGAGCTTGAGACAGATCCTTCAAGCTATCCCAACTTTTCTCATCATAGAAGCCTCTTGATTCCAAGAACTTCACATCTCTAGAGACCATAACCTTTCTTGTTTCTGGAACATAGCATTTGTAGCCTTTCTGGTTTGGTGAATACCCAATGAAGATAGCTTTGACACTTTTAGCTTCAAGCTTGTTTCTTAGTTCACCTGGTATCAAGACAAAGCACACACACCCAAACACACACAAATGGTCAATAGATGGATAAGTCTTGTTTAGTACCTCATAAGAAGAGACATCTTGGAGGATATTAGTAGGGATTCTGTTGATTAGGTAGCAAGCAGTGATCACAGCATCCCCCCAAAACCTTTTGGGAACATTGGTGTGAAACATCATGCTTCTGGCCACCTCCATTAGATGTCGATTTTTCCTCTCAGCTACACCATTTTGCTTTGGGGTATAAGGGCAGCTTGTCTGGTGAATGATCCCATGTTTGTTTAGGTGTGCTTTGAAAGCATTGCTAGTGTACTCCCCTCCATTGTCTGATCTAAGAATTTTAATCTTAACATTGAAATGGTTAGTAATGTAGTTTTGAAAGTTTATAAAAGCTTCTAACACCCTATCCTTTGATTGAAGCAAGGTCAACCAAGTATATTTGGATTTCTCATCTATAAATGTCACAAAATACTTATGGTTTTCTCTTGATAAACAGGTCCAAACATCAGAGTGAATGAGATCAAAGCAATTTTCATACATAGTTACTGATTTAGGGAAAACAGATTTGCAATGTTTGCCAAGAATACAAGCCTCACAACTATCATTCTTAAAGGAAATACTAGGCAACATCAAGCTCAGTGCACGTGAATGAGGGTGTCCTAGTCTAGCATGCCACATTGCATCTTTAGGTAAAACAGGAGATGAACTAAAAGCATAAGATAAATCAGACAAGCATTTGGTGTCTTCAAGCAGATACAAGCCCTCCTTGGTCACACCTTTGCCAAGTAAACTAGTGGTCTCAATATCCTGAAAGTAGACATCATTAGGACTAAAAACAGCAAGGCAATTCAGATCACTGGTAGCCTTTTTAACAGATAGCAAATTGGAGGTGAATGTGGGCATGCAAAATGCCTTTGAATCTTTGTTAAACAGTTTCAAGTTCCCTATACCTTTAATGGGTACTTTCTCACCATTAGCTATCATCACATTACCTAAGGCAGGTTCTATGTTACTGATTAGACTAGCATCACTAATCATGTGGTGAGAAACCCCTGAATCTATCACTAGTGGTTTAGGATTCTGACCAGTAGTGTGTAATGCATTTAAAGAGGTTCCAAGAACAATACCAGAGTTCTCCTTGAGGGCTTTGATGAGAGCATCAAGGTCTGACCTCTTGATAGTCTCATCCTGAGTGGTCCTCAAGGTAGACAGAGCACTTGTCGCCATGGTTTTGGCTTCACTAGCTGCATTTGAACCAACATGAGAGCACATGGTTGAGCACATAGATGGTGTGGATGGTTCTGGCGTGTCTGAGGAGAAGTGTGCTCTTGCATCCATGTACTGACTTCTTGACCCTTTGAACTTGGCAGGTTTGAGGTGAGGGTGAAGGATCCAGCACTTGTCCTTCATGTGGCCTTTATTCTTGCCAATGATCACACACCCACACCTTCCTATCATCCTGCTTGTAGTATCCCTTGTTAGCAACTGCTACTTCCACCTTGTGTGCTATGCTAAGCTCTCCCTTTCCTTCAAACAAACCCACTGATCCTTGTTCCCTCTGGATTTGAGCACACACTTCATCCAGGGATGGTAGCTTCTCAGCTCTGAGTATGTGCTTAATCAAATCATTGTAGCAAGGGTTAAGGGTCTGGAGCAGTCCAAAGACCTTGTCTTGCTCACGCCTTTCATTTAACACCACTGGATCAGTTGTACTCGGTCTGAGCATTTCAAACTCAGCCCACAGTGACCTGAACTTCCCAAAGAACTGATTGAAGTCCATGTCTTCTTGATTGAGAGAGTTGATGGCTCTCTTCACTTCAAAGACTCTGCTAAGGTTGGAGACATTCCCATACACCTTATACAGAGTATCCCAGAGTTCCTTAGAGGTTTCACAGTAGGAATATGCCTCTAGGATACTTGGGTCAAGAGAGTTTTGGATGGTTGACAGCACCAGAAAGTCTTCTTGAACCCATTTGGTTTCATCAACAGCTACAACCTCTTGGCCATCTTTACCTTGTGTTACCAGCTTTGGGGCTTGACCTTCTGTCACATGACTCCATAAGCCACGACCTCCAAGAGCAGTCTTCACAAGTCTTGACCAGAGAAGGTAGTTTATGTGAGAATAGAGAGAATATGGTGAGAATGAAATTGTGTGAGAGTCTGGTTGAGAGAAAACAAGAGAATTGATGAGAGACAATAGTATGAGGCAGAATTGCCTTGTATGAGAGAATGAAAGATTATGGAGAGTTTAAGAGAGTTTCTTAGTATGAGAGTGTATGAGACTTAGAGAGAATATGAGAGTGTATGAACCAGAGAGAATAATGAAGGAGGAGGCTCAATTCTCCTTAGTAAATTTCGTGATACATGGGGGCTATATATAGCCAAAGCATACAAAAAA
Source organism: Moricandia arvensis (assembly GCA_905132765.1). Lineage (NCBI taxonomy): Eukaryota > Viridiplantae > Streptophyta > Magnoliopsida > Brassicales > Brassicaceae > Moricandia > Moricandia arvensis. The sequence continues at coordinate 21,901 of CAJHQP010009385.1, forward strand.
CTACAAGCACAATAAACTACTAATAAAACATGAAAACTTAAATAAATAACTTTGTAGAGAAAGCGAGATCAGAGCAGGTTCAGAACTGGCTGGGGCAGACTGGTAAGGAGCAGGCTGTGGCATGGACAGTCTGGCACGTCCAGAGGAAGAGAGTGACTGGAGGAAGAGGGCACATTCAGCTTGGTGTGATAGTGACAGGTCAGTCCTTCTTCTTATGCACCACATGTGATATTTCTTGTCCAAATCAGACCAGCTCCTTCCATTTGAATTCAAACCATGTATCCTTAGGTTTCTGGAGCTTTGGCCCACGTCCAAGAGTTTCCCAAACACCTTCCTGCCTTGCAAGTCAGGTTAGGTCAAGTGGTGTATGGACAACTTCATCTTTACTTGCAAGTCAAGTCTGCTTGATCCAGATTGTTTCTTCAACCCATATTTTCTTCCTCTTCTCTTTCTTTCATTATTTCAACACTCCCCCTCAAGCTTGACCATAAGAATCTTTGGGAAGCTTGGAACTGAGATTACTTGCCTCATTAAAAAACCTAATTATAGGGAAAAAGAGTACAAGCATCCAGCTTGGGGATTCACAACTTTATTGGCAAGTAAGGCACGCCACTCCTTTCCTTGCTTCACACTGAACTTGGTTCCTTCTGAACCTTTTTCTTATTTAAAGCTTGTCTCCCCTTGATTCTTCCTTCTTGCCTTCTTCATGGGTTGAGATCAAGCCAACATATCTTTGGGATGA